>CM022481.1:23988913-24059625 GCA_011952105.1 Coreoperca whiteheadi | reverse complement strand
GGGGGGGGGGGGGACACAAAAGGACAAAAGTTGGCAAGAAGACAGAAAGAAAGAGAGAAGAGTAAATTCCTAAAATGATTAAAAACTGTCTAGTTCTTAAAGTCAGCACATATGCTTGTCAGACTCTTCGTCTCGGTCTCGTTTACGGAGTCAGATATTTTCCTGACTTAAATCAGGAGTTTGTGTTTTATTTAGTCACGGTTCTGTTGAAGTGTCAAAGCAGCGTTAATCACAGGTGCATTTTAAAACATCTGAATTATTTTCTTCAATTGAGAGCAAACGGTTTGTGGAAGAAGTAAGAAGAAAGAAAAAAAAAAAAAAAGAGCAGGATTTTGGTTGTTACCTAAACTCAGGTATCGACACCGGCATCAATAATGATACGCGATTCCCTGGTACGGAAAGGCACTGACAAAGTGATTTCAGTGTGCGTGCACGATTCAGGGAAAAATATGAATCACGATTCTTTAGCTTAGAATCGATATCACGATTCTCTGCAACGATTTTTTTCCTCATGAAGCGTGATGTTTATTACACACATGAACCACGACAAAACAAGTTTTCATCAATATCCATCAGGGCTGTAACGGATCACAGTTGATCACGACCCGCGGTTCGGCCGGCACGTGACCCGCGGATTAATTTAAATTGTTTAGCGATGGCAGAGTGAAAGAGGTTTTCTGCTGATGTTGCTTTTTAAGTAATTGCGTTATTTTAAACTCGATGCTGAGTTTCAGTGAAACTACCCACAGCAGTCATGTGTTCACATGTTAATGAGGCAACGACGGCCAGCGGCGGGGCATTTCGGCTTCCCCGTAAAATATAATGATGACTGAAGAAGGGCGGTGGACAAAACTGTACCGTATGTAGACACCAACAGTTCCAAAGGATCTGAAAAATGATCCGATCCGTAACTCGTGACCCGAACCCTGAGCTTTGTGATCCGTTACGCCACTAATATCCATCTTGTTTATTTCCGTACTACAGCGCTCGCTCGAAACACGTGACTAAAAGGTGCTTTGTCATTGGCTGACGGTGAAGGCCTGAAATTTGTGAGCGCTGTCCTTTCAAAATAAAGGCCAAAGTTTTTTGGGGTTTTTTTTCTAATAAATCGAAGATATTTAAAATTAAAATCGTGAACAGGGTGAATCGAGATCGCGATTTTATAACGATTTATCGTGCAGGCCTAGTGTGTGCGTGTCAGTACCATGAGTGTACAGGATGTAATCCACCGTCATGGCTGTGCGGGAGTGACAGGTGGTGATCTCAGGTCTCCCATCAGGTGTCAGGCGGTGCTGGTAGGACGACTGCAGCTTCAGGCTGTGCTCGATCCTCGCTCTAAAGAAACACACACACACAGAGTTGTGTTTCCATCACTTTACATTCCTTCCCTGGAGACTTACCCTAACCCTAACCATAACTAGATCAAACCTAACTCTAAGCCTAAACCTACATTTACATTTAGCAGACGCTTTTATCCAAAGCGACTTACATTTGAGAACATTCACAAACCGAAGGCGCAGCTTCAGGAGCATTTTTGGGGTTCAGTATCTTGCTCAAGGATGCTTCGACGCATGGCTGGGGGATCGAACCGCCGACCTTCCGATTGGCAAGAGCCCGTTCTGCCACCGCCCCATAAACCTAACCTCGCCCCTTACTCTAACCTTAAACCAAGTTTTCATCCTAAAATGTAACGATTTACGTTATGGGGCATTTTGTCCCCATAAGGAAGGCAAGTCCTCACAATGTGACTGTGCAAACAGATTTATGTCCCCGCAACATTAGTAATAAACACACACACACACACACAGGGTCAGGGTGTGCAGACTCTGCTTTACACTTGGACCTTAAAGAGAAATAAAATTAGTGCCTTAGATCTGTGTTATTGATTCTTGAGGCAGAAACAGAGCTTGCTGATATAAAACAGATGTTTTCGGAGTAACAAATCTGAATGACTTTTAATGCCTATTTTGGAATTCATTGTTTATCGCAACAAACTTTACCTAAAAGACACTTTGCAGTTGCAAAAACTGCTGTGATTGTCAGATGAATTACGCATCCATCCAACAATGGGTCGACGAGAGAGAGAGAGAGAGAGAGAGAGAGAGAGAGAGAGAGAGAGAGAGAGAGAGAGAGAGAGAGAGCGAGAGAGAGAGAGCGAGAGAGAGAGAGAGAGAGAGAGAGAGCGAGAGAGCGAGAGAGAGAGCGAGAGAGAGAGCGAGAGAGAGCTTTTACCTATTAAAAGCGGCGGCGGCTTTGGTGGCAACATCTTCTACAGTCAGATGAGAGATCGCTCCTTCCACCCCTGAGAGGGAGAGACACACAGCGCTGAGGCTCGACATTCAGCTGACCGACTAAACAACAAACTCAACACGGTTGAAGGATTCACTACAAGGATTAATACCACTCTGATCTTAACCCGTCGTGAAACAGTCAGTTTCTGCGCGTATTAAAACAAACAAGGTGTAAAACGCGTTAATTGATGAGGTCTAGAGATGGAGGCAGATGGACTTTGTTGGGTCTGGACGGAGCCAGGCTAGCTGTTTCCCCCTCTTTCCAGTCTTTGTGCTAAGCTAAGCTCAGCTAACCTGCTATCTGTAGCGTGATATTTACCGTACAAACCTGAGAGTGGTATCAATCAGTTTGTCCTTAAATGTTGACCTATTGCTTTAAAGTAAACAACTTGCAGCGAATATTAATTAAATCATGACCGAATTAGACTGCATGAATCCTAATCTGAGAAAATCCTAGCCCGAGTTTAACAAATGAATGAAGCTTAAATGAACGACCAAACTACTCCCCTTCACTACATTTAGATGAATGAGCCTAAACAAGTGCTGGACTGGGAGCTGATAAACAGTGAGTGTACCTGCAGGGCTGCTGGAGGAGGACTCCGCCGCGGGTTTGGACTTGTACTGACACTGATGGTCGATTCCCAGACTGTGAGACCAGATTGGAGGCGTGAGGAGACGCTGACCTCTCGGCTTGTTTTCCTGACCAGACACCTGCACGCACACACACACACACACAATAAAAACAGTCAGTCTTCACTTTCACATACTGTAAAGTAACAAACATTTGTAGAATTTGTTTTAATCAGTCAATCAATTAATGCGTTTATTCCTCCAGCACTGACGTGTGTGTGTGTGTGTCTCACCATGCCGATCTGTAGTCCTTGGTACTCCAGGCAGCCTGTGGTCAGAAAGCTGTACAGCGGACTCTGGGGGGTGGAGTTAAAGTCCCCACACAGGACAACCGGATTGGTCGACCCGTCCGGGAGGCGGGACAGCCGGCTGACCTCGGCCAATAGGATCGCCAGCTGGGCCAGCTTGATGTCGCCGCGGCGAGGGTTGTAGAGGAGGTGAGTGTTGGCGACACAGATGAAGGCGGAGGGATCTGACTGGGCCGCGGCGTCGTTAGGTCGCAGCAGCACAACCAATCCCACATTGTCCCGGTCGAGGAGGGCGTCACCGGGGCGGAAAAACTCAACGGGGTTGGAGGAAAGGAGCGACAGGCGGGAGGTTTTAAACATAACCGCACAACCGTCTGGTTTCCTTCCCGTTCGCTTTTTGTACTCACACTGGTAACCTGACACACACACACGAATATACAAATGAATACTAAAAGGAGAACACACACACACACACACACCTATATGAACACAAACAAGCACATGCATAAAGTTTATCATTTCACACTAAAAGCACATTTACGGTACAGAGTACAAACGTGAAAATGCATTTGTGTTTTTTAAATATTTTCCATCATATTGATGGTCACTCACAAAGAGGAGACACACACACAATACCTAGTGCCCGTAGAGCAGGTTTAATCTGGTTTTCATAGTGGTCCTCCTGGACTTCTTGAAGACACAGGATCTAGAAAAAGAGAGAGTTTTCCGTCAATTCTTAGGTGTGTAAGATCTTAACTGGCCTGCACGGAGCCCTGACCTAGACCCCACCCAGCCCCTTTGGGATGAATATGGGTGCAATATTCGGCTACACTCTTCTCGAACAGCCCCCTTATGCTCCCGCTCCTTGTGATCTAATCCACTCACGTCAGCGTCGTACTGCCGGATCTCAGCCAGCAGGTTGGGCAGCCGGTGGCTCCAGGGCAGGACGCCGGGGTTGCAGTGCTGGTACAGGTAGGCGTTGTCCTGCAGCAGCTCCTGAGACAGGATGTTGTAGGACATCACCGAGAAGTCAAACGCTGCGCCGCCCCCTGGTGGCTGGAGGTCAGCGCTGCCGGCAGGTGAGGCCTCCCAGAGTCTCTGAAGAGCTGAGGAGCGAGGAGGATGGAGAAAGGTGAAGAGAAGGGTTTCGGACAGATCCCAACCCAGAAAACCCGTCAGGTCCTGGTGATTTACTAGAAACTATTTAATGACAAACTAGTATCAACGATGTCCTCCTGATATACGTTTAGAACATCAAGTTACACGCTGACTTCCAGGATTTAAAGCCACTATGTGTATTTTCATGCAGTTAATGTTGCTGATCATTGTTTTCTAATCTGACAAGATTTTGTCTGTCGAAAAGTAACAATCCGTCCTCGTACGAGCTTGGCAACATGTCATTCCAGCCTTCTCTCCCTGTGTTTCCTGTCTCACTATCAACTAACAGCAAAGATGTTTCCTGAATTAGCCCAAGCCCGTTAAGAGCTTGTACACTGTAAGACCTGGATAGTGACGGGGAATCCAGAATCGGTAACTTTATGACCTGAGCGAAACTGGCATGGCAGGTTCACTCCACAGGAGAAGAAAACAAGCAAACACGGACAATGGAAAAAGGAATAACGGGAATTGGGTCATTTCTCACGTGAAAATAGTAGCTGCTCAGAAGGCAACTGGAGTCTTGGATGTCAGAGAATCCTTGTATGCACTAACAAGTAGAGCTCTTCTGTTTTTTGGATTTTAAAAACAACAGCAAATTGTTCCTGGAAATGAATTAACTATTTAAAAACAAAAAGATTCACGCTTTTGTAAAGTTGCTTTCTATCCCACAGAAAAATGAACTCACACCAACGACGGCCCGGCAGGTGAAACTACAAACATGTGCTCTCATATTGCACTATAATACAAATTGTAGTTAAGGAGTTAGATTATGTAAACTCTCCCTGAAAGAGTGAACCTACATTTCACTGGTTTAACGTCTTCCTGTTGTCGGACAGGCGGCCCGTCGGGGTTTGGGGGGAGACTGGTGCTGCGAGGCTGGGAACGCCGCCCCGCCCACTGCCCTCCATCACTACGTCTGTCCGTTAGCCGTCCCTCTGGTCCTTTGGGATTCCTCTCACACCGTCCCTGCTCCTCTGTACCCCTCTCTGTGAGCCAGGGGCTGGGTTCGTGCATGTGAACTGTACGGTGTTCAGGCTCTGACCCGGGGGCTCGAGTCCTAGACCTTGCGGGCTGCGGATCTTGATGCCCTCCTTGCTGATGTGCGCTCCTCCCTCGACTTGGGCTTCCATCTCGACCGCCGCGGTCTTTTCCCCGTCCGTCTTTATTCCCAGTTTTAGTCCTTTCTACGTGTTTATCTCTGCTGTGTTCCCTACTGACGCCCTTTCCGGCTCCGTTCTCCCCCCGGTCTTGACTCGGTTCGTGGTTTGGTCGAGGGCGGCTGTCGGCGCTGGGGTCCAGGTGACGGCGCTCCCTCTTGGAGCCTCCATCCTTGGCCTTGCCTCCCGTCGCCCCTGCTGCTGCTGCTGCTGCTCCTCTGTGTCCTTCCCGTTCTTCAACGCTCCTCTTCTCCTCTGCGCTCTTCCTCCGCTTGGGAGGGGGCTCCCTGTCGGGCCGCTCCATCAGGAGGCCGGCTGAGGCGTGGAGCGCACGCCAACTGGCGCCAAAGTTAACAGGGTGGATGCTCCGAGGGGGTAACGTCCTCCTGGAGGAACCCGGGTGGGCTGCTGGGTGGGAGTGGGGGATTCGAGGAGGCCGGGGGGGAAATCCCCGCGCCGACCAACATGGGTGAGGAGCGGGGGTGAAATGGCGGTGGCGGTGAATGGAGGAGGCGTTGCTGCTGCTGCTCCTGGAGCAGCCGGCCCCGCAGAGCGCGGGGCGGCTGCGGGGAAGGAAAGAGGAGCCGGAGGAGCTCAGCTGGCGGAGGAACATGGGGTGGCTGGAGGGAGGAGAAGGGCAGACATCAGAGTGGAGTGGACAAAGAGAACGAGGAGTCAACATGTGGAGCTGAAGCACCTGGTTGGATCGGTCCTTTAGTCGTGTTCTGACAGAAAATAAGTCTGGAACTATTTTGGAAACGGAGACATTTTTTTTTTTCCAAGCGTAAAAGCCAGACAGACAGTCTGTGGCACCAGCGTCAAGACTGTGAGACTTTGCAGCTTTTATTGGTCTTATGTGATCGCAAACTGATCCCCACACTTAAAACGCCGGGACCACTGAATCTCGGGGAGATTTTTGGTTAAAGAAAACGACTAACACGACCAAATATTGTCAAAACGAGTTGCTGATTAAGTGTCTAACTGCTTAATCGGCTGACTGCTTCAGGGGCTGGATCGCTGGACAAAACCTGCGATTTGAAGACGATATTCCGCTGCGTTTGTTTATAGGCCTAACAAACGACTCATCAGCAGACTAATCAATACTGGAAAGAATCGCTGGTAGCAGCCCTATCCGCGTGAACCCGGTAGGAGAGCAGACCAGAGGGAAGGCAGGAGCAACAGGAAGAGGAGCAGAGTTATCTCCATAACGCCGGCTCACATCCACTTACTGTCCCCCGCGGGCGGAAGAAGCATCGCGTATGTTCTCGCTGGGACGCATAAACACGTGTTGCCGTCAAACATCATCTTTGCGTCGATCCGGTTTTGGTTTTAACGGAACGCGAAACGAGCAACAGAGCGCGAGTCCCCATCGCCACACGTCACCGCAAACGCGTCAGCCAAGCGCCGCGGAAACCTGTGCTGCCTTAAAGTACCCCGGCTAAGCTCGTGATTCCCAGTTTTTGCGGTAAAATAGTGCTCCTAGTGCCTTTTTTTTTTTTTGCGGGCAGAGTAACTTCATATCCGAAGCAGATCTTATACTGTTGTAGTAACACGCTGCTTAGACCGCGCTGTGCTCAGTGTTGCCAAGTTAGCGACTTTTGAGACCCTCTCAGCTGCTTTATTTCTCAAGAAAATGTGCTTCTCTCTGGATCAAGAAGCATCTACAGTTTGTAAATATTTAGATTAAATAGTTATACATTAAAAACCCTTTACAGATTTAATTAAAGTCTCCTTTTACGAATTTACCATTCTAACTATTCCTCGTCAAGTCACGGGTCGTTAATCCAAGTGATTCCAACATTTCCGGAGCGTTTGAACGCAACACACCGGCTCGCTCGTGCTTCCTCCCCGCTCACTGGGGCTTGTAGTCTTTTGTTCCGTTACCTAACGTCGAACGCTACGTCAGTCGGCGGCCGGACTACAGCCATGCCGGTACGGCGCAGATATCGGCCGGACTGGAAACGTTAGCTCACGACTACAACAACCTTAATGTTGTTGGGGGGGGGGTTTGTATCGGGAGCATCCGGAAATGTCACGATCTGTTACGGCTTTGACCATCGGTCCTTACGGAAAATGGCGAATTATGTTAGACACGAGTGTCACTGCGGATTTTGTAATATTTTATTATTTATTTATTTATGCTCTGTGTTCAGAGGAGCTGCCGAGAAACCCCCCCCAACACGGATGACTAAATGAAAGGGTCATTGTACTCACGTGGGAAACAAAGGGGGAACCCCTCCTCGAAGGCAAACGGTGTGAAAGTACAGGGTCTCCAGCCGCGGCGTCCAAACCCGAAGTGTCCCGGGAGGAGAGGGGAGTCCGCGCACACATCCTCCCCCTCTCTCTCTCTCCCTCTCTGTCTCTCACCTCGCTTCATGATGCTTTGATTTGCATTAAAGCAGCAACATGCAAGATGAGCTCCCCACGCCTTCTTCCCCACATTATCATTATCATTATTATTGTTGTTGTTATGATATCTATTTTTGTGGGGGGTGGTTTCCACCATAAGGATGCCGTACAGCACGCAATGGTCTTGTCAGAGTTGAGAGGTTATAGCTCATGTTAAATCAATCAGTTTTCCCTTGACTTTCATTGCATCAGAGGTTTAATATCACAGAACTAATAAAAAAAAAGCCATTGTGTAGCTACTATGGACGCTATACTGTGTGTTTCTGACTTTAAAGCAGCATTTAAGGGTGTAAAAAAGGACAAAGTAAACAGCACTGATAGTAGACGCTGCAACAGCAGGTATATTTGCCTTTTAGGTTTTATGTAAAGCACTTTTTAACTGCCTTAAATGTTGAAAGTTGCTCTAAAAAATAAACCTGCCCTCCCTCATTTAATCTGTTAATGTTTTTTTATATAGCGCATAAAGGGAAACTACAAAGCAACATCTCATTATACAACCGTGTGTGTTGTAAAATGGTCAAATAAATCTGTCTTGTGTCTTGTAGCTGCAGGAGGCTGTGTAGTTGTAGGCTCGGACAGTTGTGGGAGACGTATTCAGATCTTAGTAGTAGCAATACCACGGTGTAAAAATACCCCTGTTACAAGTAAAAGTCCTGCATTCAAAATCTTACTTCAGTAAAAGTACACAAGCATCGGCATCAAAAGTACTTATCATGCCAAATGGCCCATTTCAGAATATGACTGGGTTATAATGAGTGCAATTGATGAATGTGCGATTAATGTTGCAGCTGGTATACTTGATATACTGCCGGGGATCTTGATCCATACTTCATCGTTTATTTAGTCAACTTAAAACGTTGTACTGATAATCTGAATCTGACGAGTAACGAGAAACTAGTGCTGTCAAATAAATGTAATGGGAGTAAAATGTGCAAGTTGGCTTCCAAAATGTGCTTGAGTAGAAGTGTAAAGTGGCATAAAACGTAAAATACTTAAGTAAAGTAGAAGCACCTCAAAACGTACACATTACACACACATTTACTTGAGTTGAAGTACTCCGTGGGGTCGGAGCAGGAGCATTAGTGATGGTGGTTATAACTGTGCCAGGAATAGTCATTCCCACTGTTATAATTAATGAAGTTTCTTGTTTCAGTAATAGAGACCATACCATTGGTAGCTGTAGTAATAGCAGTGGGAATAGTGGAGGTAAATCCATCAATAGAAATAAGAGAAGCTGTTGCTTGTGGTTGGAACAGTAGTACTGCAGTTTAAGTATTTGTGGGATGTCACAATCAAATACATTTGGACTTTTAGTTTATTGATTTCAAATGACGTGTGCGCCTGTGCTACCTGCACTGGTGGCAGCTCTCAGTTTGCCAAACCGCTCCTGCCCGCTGACAGCACGGCCTTATCAATGAAACACACACAGCCGTTACAAAACCTTTATTCGGGAGTCAAAACAGGATATCAAAATGATGCAGAATGTCGATGTCAAACACAGGAAAGCGGGGACACGATTGGAAAAACGGGCCGCTGTTCTTGCCAAATGCTCGTTGGGGGGAAGTTTAGAGAAGATTGATGGGTCTGTAGTTAACGTGTGGTGTGTTTGGACTCTTCTGGAATTTGAAAATGCCAAAAGCCAAAGAAAGACTGCCACGTGACTGGCGGGTCACGGGCCTGACCCCGACAGCGGCTGCGGTTTGTCCCGTCGGCGTGCTCAGAAAATAAGGACAAATCTCAGGTGACCAACAAAAGGTTTTGGTGACTTTTAGCTGAAAATAAACCCCCAGACGGCATCATCACGTTTGTAAACCCTCCAAACTTGCAGATGCCATCAAGCGGGTGACTTTTCATAAAGGTAATGTGTATAATAATAATGGTAATGGGGGGGGGGGGGACACACCAGCATTCTCACATGCACTTTAGCGGCAGGTTATGGGGAAATCCGCTGGTCGACCCCCACAATAGCAGACAGCATGAGATGTGCTGTTCTCTTTGTTACACATTACTCCTCATTGCGCCTGTTTGTCTCTATGTACACCTGTAGCCCTTTTCTGTCTGCGTTTGTGCTATTTCCTCCAATTCCTAAGTCCTCCACATACGGCGTTTAACTGCTGTCCTCATAGCTCTTGTTCCGTCTTGGCGTTTCCCCGCTTGGTCTTTGCCCCTCTGTGTGTCTTCCGTTATCCTCCTTTCTTCTTCTGCGATCAAGGCCAAAGAAGGCCGCTGTAGGCTATGGTTTTTACGGGGGAAATTGTGGTCACGTAAACAGGATAGATAACCGTATCATTTTAGGAGCAGCGTAGAAACTCTCCTGAACAGTAAAGAGCGAGGATGCCAGCCACACAAATCCAGACGTACCAATGTTTGACACTTTGGTTCTGTCAGCCTCTCGCTCTCTCTTGGCACAAAGCAATCTGTGGGGGGGGGGGTCCGTCTAAGTTAAGGGGGTTACTAAGTTATCTTCAAACTTGCTGAATAAAATTACAAAAGCTTTTTCCTTTCTTAATGTCAGTTTCCAGGTTTGATTGTTATTTTTTTAACTCATTATCCAGCTACTTTAAAAGTCTCGCTTGGTGAGGCGGGTCAGAGGTTGGTCAGCTGGGTTGAGAAACACGAGTAACCTGGGATTGTGTGCTGTTCATCGAGTTTCGAGTTATAAGCAATGGACCTTGAAAACTGAAGGGCAAGAAGAGACCGAACGGATTCTGCTCGTGCTTCAGTTCACTTTAGGAAAAAACAATATGTCACTTTCTAGGAGGACTTCCTGGTCAGCTCCCAAGAAGACTGGATTTGTCATTTCACAATCTGGATGCTTATACTACCGTGAATACAGTGACAGTTATTTGACCAAGTAAACTAGAAACTCGAGTTGTGCTTTTGGATTTAATCCCCAGACTCTTGAACAACCCTCGAAAACAGACACTTTCATTGCAAAAGGTTTCAAGACACATTCTTTGATATTTTTTCCCTCAAGCAAAGTTTCTGTCCGACTGGAATCTTTGACCGCTCAGGCTTCTAAGGTGCACTCGGTTTCACTCTTCCCAAAACGTCTCTTCCACCTCAAACATACACACTTTAATCTCCAGACAAAACGAACCAGACGTTTCTTATGTGTCTCTTCCTTTAGCAATGCTTTGATCCAGCGCCGATCTTCCGTAAATCAGGATTTCAGCCCTGACAGATCCACCCTTCATTGAAAACAACGAAGAGGCATCAAAAAGCCTTAATAAAACTTCCCATTCAGCTGCCCTCAACATGACGTGCGCGTGCCGTCTTCAGCTGTCTCCGCCGAGGTGTTTGAGGCTGCGAATGGGTGACGGCAGGTTTTTGGAGGCGAAGGGTCACAGGGTCAGGGGTCAGGGGTCAGGAGAAGGGGACTTCCCATCTCTGTGTGTACGCGCTCAGTTCGCAGGGGCTAATGACCAGCATTCGAGACGAGTCCATCCCGTCCAGAGCCATCTCCGAGTCCAGGCAGAACCGAGAGACGAGGTGCTCCAGGTGAGTCCCGGACTTCTGCCACCGCTGGAGGCGAAAAAACACACAAATTGTTTAAGAAAGAACTAATAATACAGCTCCATGCCGCCCCCCTTTCATGTCTTCGTACAGGTGAAAGGTGCACATGCAATCACACATTAACTGGACAAGACATTCTCCAAAAGGTTAGGAGTTTACTGCTTCGTCCAGCAAACCTCAAACCAACAATTAGCCCTTCACTAGAGTTAGATAGTTTGCTGTTTACCCACACTGTATCGTAGTAGAAGGAGGTCATACTACAGCATGCAAAGGAGTAATTAAAGTAGAGTTTCTTTATTGATGCTGAAACCTGCAGTCAGCCGAGACCTCTCTGAAAAGGTCTTCAGTCATGCTCTGCAGGGCAGGCATGGCAGCAAAGGTGCAAAATGAAACGCAGTGTGAATTTGTCGGACTTTGCAAGAAGAGCTGATGTCACAGTCTCCCGCATGCAAAGAAAGAACGCCTGAGCAGCCGGCCGCGACGGCCGTCGCAGGCGGCTTCGTTCTGTGTTTACTTGCGGTCGCCCCATAGAGCCACAAGAGCCGCATACATGGGAAACAGTTTGAAATGAACCAGAATTCTCCTTTAAGCGACAAAGATAGGGTGTAATAGACGTCACCAACAGAAAACACTAGGGAAAAAAAAAGCCCCGGTGCACAAACACCCCGGTCAGAGTGATCATTCCTTAACGCCACTACGCTCGTTATTATAGAGCACCTGGCCTAAATGGTTCCAAACGAATACAATACAGACTTCTTAAGGAACACGCTTTTCCATTCTGCTCACCGATGCAAAATGAAACTGATGAGCAGTGGGTGAAGGTTGAATCGATAGCGCGTGAATCTCCTGTACATCCCCAGCTACCCACATGCCATCGCATATAGTGTTTACGACTGTTGTCAAAAGACCTCAGTTGAAACTGTGAAATGTTATCGCTCCAGGACCGACCGGTAAAAAAAACAAAAACAAAAACGAAGTTTATTGGCCAACGTTCAACTTTGAATTGCTGACAAAAATTGGAAATGTGGACAGAATATCAGATGATCGAGACCAGGTTTGTGCATTTTAAAATAGGATTTGTCCACCAAGTGCGCTACAGCCAATCACGCTTGTCCAGTGTTCTGCACTGGTTCACGTGCTCGTGAGCAGTTACTGTTGTTAGTGAGCGTCGAAACGGACTGCTGGCGATTCCTATCAGCCGCCACTAGATGGCGGCGTCTCCTGAGTTTTTGCTTCGAGCCAGACATTCTCTGACCAAACAGACACTTTGCAGGGTGTGTGTCTTCGTGTGTGTCTTTGTGTGTGTGTGTGTGTGTGTGTGTGTGTGTGCGTGTGCGTGTGTGTGCATTATTCATAGCTGGATTCTTTAGCTGGAAAACAAAGCAGCAGATATGATCAGACATGAAAAGAGGCTTTTATCCAGCTGTCATCGGAGAAAGGGAGCGAGAGAGCGAGAGGGAGGGAAAAATAGAGACTGGAGAAAAACAGAATCTGTGTGTGTCTGTAATTTGAGTGTGCACACGTCCTCATGTGTATGTGTGTTTAATATCTTTGTATCATCAGTGTGTATTTTGGCAGAGAGCGGCCATATTGTGTTTTCCGGGCCTCTCGAGTGTATCACTGTCATGTATCTCGATCTCGTGGGGGCTTGTAAACACACACACACACACACGCACGCACACACACACACACACACACACGCACACACACACACACACACACACACACACAGGCTGGCTTTGTTCTGTAGAGTTGCATTGTGGGTCTATTGTGGCGTTGTCAAGATGACACGCTCATCACAGTGTAGCGA
Organism: Coreoperca whiteheadi; assembly: GCA_011952105.1. Classification (NCBI taxonomy): domain Eukaryota; kingdom Metazoa; phylum Chordata; class Actinopteri; order Centrarchiformes; family Sinipercidae; genus Coreoperca; species Coreoperca whiteheadi. The sequence goes on along the minus strand of CM022481.1, from coordinate 24,046,406 downwards.
CAGGCCACAAAGGTTTTTAATTGAAAAAAAAAAAAAAAGACGGAGGGATAATTAAAAGTAAATCAATTAGCATTCACCTCATTACTGAGAGCTGCAGAACTGCTGACGTCGGCCTGCGAGGATAACAGGTCTCTTCTATCTCTCCTTTAAATATTGTACATACATTCAATATCTCAATGCGTTTTTTTCCTCTCGACGGCAGCCTATCCCAGGATGCACTGGGATCAGGCTCAGGCCATCGCAGGGTGAACACAGATAGACCTGAAGTTCCCTTCTTTGGGGCTTTTTTGCGTGTCTTAAAATTTCCCGACTTCTTCTTGGCTTCCCCACGTCAGGGGGATTCCACGGGTTTGGGATTTGATTTCCGGGTTATTTGGCTAAAGAGCAGTCAGGCGTAAAGGTGACACAATTAATCTGTTGTAAACTACGTCCTCAACTCAGCACCTTTCACACAAACACGCAGCCCAAAGTGCTTTACGTAGTTAAAGTACGCAATGGAAAAACAAACGAAAAAAAAAGCAAAACAAAAAACCCCCACAAAATCAATAAGAAAACAGCTGATTCTTTCAAGCATACTGCTCTGTGATGCCATGCTTTTTGACCACCCTGATCCCAGAATTGTGCCCGATTGTATCCGCATGTCACGAAGGTCGAGAGAGGCCGCAAGCTATGATTGGACAGTGTTCCTCCAGTCTGACATGTCTCTTGGTCACGCCACGCCAGGAATTGAAGGCACCGCGTAATCCGACGTAGTGACCATCTGGAGAGACGTACAGCAAATGTCACGCGTGTCCTCCTGGCACTACTGAGAAAGCAGGGCTACCAACGTTACTCGGTTGGCAGTGTGGTTCATACACAATCGGTGAGGTAGAAGCTCTGACGCTGCATCATTTGTTGGAAAAATCCTTCCTGTATAGCAGATATCCCGAGAGATGAGGACAAGAGCCAACCGCCACAACAACCCGATAGAGACAGCTGTTCCTGATCCAGCTCTGTAATTACAGACCGCAGACACAGAGAGTGGCAGCAAGAGCTCATGTTTGTCCTGCCGACGAGAATGCAGTTAACTTTCTCAAAACCACCCTCGGTTTGTTTGTGTCCCACAAGCACAAGCCTCCCCTCTCTCCCTGCTTTCTCCCCCTTGTCCTCTCTTTTCACTCTGGCGTCTCTGTGCTGGACCATCGACCCTCCTGGAACCTCTCTCTCTCTCTCTCTCTCTCTCTCTCTCTCCTCTGGCTGTCGGTGCCTCATTCCAGATGTTCTGGATCTGGATCCTCGTCCTCCAGGAGATTCGGCCTCTCCCCTTGTCTCGCTCTCTCCCATGTGTGCATGTTGTCTCCCTCTCCCTCTGCGTCTGCTTTGTCCTACCTGCGTGAGCGGTGTGTTTGAGCTCCGCCTCTTCTGTGTCTGTGCAGTCGGTGCTCTTTCCAGGTGCTCGCGTGGCTCGGGTCTGTTTGGCGACACCCGCCGTTGCTCGCATATGCTTACAATCTATTCCTATCTAAGTCGTCCTGATTGTCCATACTGTGATTCTACGTTTGTTTCTATTCTGTACACACGACATCTATTTCACGTTTGTCCTGGGATAGGGATCCCTCCTCTGTTGCTCTTCCTGAGGCTTCTTCAGTTTTTGTTTCCCGTTAAAAGGTTTTCTTGGGGAGTTTTTCCTTATCCGCATCCAGGGTCTAAGAGCAGAGGGTGTCGAATGCTGCACAGCCTGTAAAGCCCCTTGAGGCAAATTTGTGATATTGGGCTCTATAAATAAAATTCACTTGACTTGACTTTAGTGTACGTAACAGGAAGTTACATAAATTGTAGGCTGGTTTTGAATTTGAATAAGTGGACTATATTCCTTCTCTGGACTGTTGTAGCAGGATATTTGAGTAGAAAAGTCTCTCTCTCTCTCAGCTGTGTGTCTCAGTGTCTCTCTACCAGTCAGATCTGGGCTGTGTTTCTCCAGTGGATCTTCGTTCTAATTAGCTATCATCGCTCGCCTTCCTGCCTTCTGACACACACACACACACACACACTCTACTGGGACATGTAGCAGCACTCAGTGTTGTGTGCGTGTTTCTGTGTGTGTGTGTTGGTACAAAGGTTTACTAGTTTCAGTTACATGACAGCGATGCGCTTCAGCGGCTCAGCTAAAATATAAACACACAAAAAGTACACAGGCACTGGCGTGTGTGTGTGTGTGTGTGTGTGTGTGTGTGTACCACATTTTCTTCAGTCAGTTAATTTAACAGTCTGGTATCTGATTTATATAACAGGCCCAGGCTGAATCTCCTCCAGCTATATAACACCTGCCTGTGTGAGCCGTGCTCGTGTGTGTGTGTGTGTGTGTGTGTGTGTACAACGCTCTCATTTACTGGTCACACACTTCAGCTCTTTCTGCCTCTTTTGGTCCTTAGCAACCCCGCCCCCCCAACCCCCGTTCTTATATACCTTTCTGTCTTTAATTCTTTCTTCCTTCCTCTCTTCCTACCTACCTTTTTGTCAGCTTCCTTCCTTCCTTTCGTGGTCTTTCCTTTCTTCCCCCCCAATTCTTCTTATCCACCTCCTTTTTTCCTTCATCCTTCTTTCCTTCCTTTCGTCATTCCCTCCCACCTACCTACCTACCTACTTTTAGGCTGTTTTTCTCTCTTCCTGCCTTAACTCCAAAACAACCCGGCGGCGTGGGACACGTGCCGGCCGGGACAGAGTACACCACTGTCCTAATTTTCAGCATTGACGCCGGATGACGCTCCATAAAAACAGCATTTTTTTTCCCCTGCTTCGCTCCCTCGACTGGATGTCTTCTGTTTCTCGACCTGTTGTCTCGTGTGGTGACAGCACATCTTCTTCTGGGGTGTTTCTTGCTGCCACGTGGGAACTTAATAAAAATATCCAGACCTGTCGAAGCCAAATAACACAAACTATTCCGTGTAATTCCTCTTATTTCTCTGCTTGCCTTTTCTCTCTGTTTATTTCCTCATCTCCTGTTGCTGTATTAACTTCTCTCTCTCTCTTTCTCTCTGGCCACTTCATCTTTCTCACCCTTCCCTGGTGACTCATAGATCAAATAATACATAACAACAGCAATGACAAACACAGAGTGAATCACACGCACTGACACACATGCGTGTAAAAAACATGCTCGTGTCCACAGATCCAGTAGATTTGTTTTATACTGAAAGAGTACAGATAGGATTAACACACACACACACACACACACACACACACACACAAAAACACACACTTCAGCACATTTTTCCATGCAGACCGAACAGTTGGTGATGTGTAATGAGCTAATCTTCAGCTACCTCTCTCTCTTTCGACTTACCGCCTCCTTCTCTTTCCTCTCTCTCACCCCTCCCTCCCTCCCTCCCTCCCTCTCTCATCTTTTGTCTGTCTTGCTTTACCTTTCCACCTGTGCCGCCCCCCTCCCTCTCTCTCTCTCTCTCTCTCAGGTGATTTATTGGTTGTCAGGTTGTTCTCTGCTGCAGGGGCTTCTGGGACGCCGTCAAGGTGCCCAGTGGTCAGGTAATGACAAGTGTGTGTGTGTGTGTGTGTGTGTTAAGAGTATTTCAAGCTGCCTGTCCAAAAAAGTGTCAGGCATTGGCCCCTGCAGCGCAAATGTGTGTGTGAGTGTGTGTTTGTAATGATCCTCTTTAGACAAATTTAGCTTTAGATTAATTAACATTTAGATTGATTTATCAGCCATATGATAGTGACTCGCCTGCAGCTACACGCCAACTGAAATGCATGTGTATCCGTGTGTGTGTGTGTGTTGGTGCAGACCTGCTTGCCGTCGGCCATGTTGCAGGGCAGCAGCAGGACCTGGGAGGCAGGGAAGGTGGTCGACAGAGACAGACAGTGCTGCTGCTGTCGGATCTGCTGCCCGTGAGTGTACACCCACTCCTAGAGACAGAGACAGAGAAAGGGTAATGATTTTTTTATCATTTCAGTGTTTCAAATGTTGTTTATCAGTTTTTGGGTTTTTTTAAATTGACATTTTAGAGTGCTGCTTTAGCTTTGGCTTTGTTTCCGATAAGCGGCCATGGAGATAAAGTAATTCGGGGAGAAGCGAGACATGTAGAAATGTGACATTTAGTTAAAGTACAATTTCACTTTATTGGTACTTTACCTGTGTATTTCCAATTTGCGTTCCTATATGTTTAGAGCACTACATCATCTGACATCTGTATTAACTATTTACTTTACAAATAAACATTTTAAATCCGAAATGACCATTAAAATGCACTATATGGCCAAAGTTATGTGGACACCTGAACACTACACCTATATGTAAGTGTTGAACCTCTCGTTTCAAAACTATGGACATTAAAGGGACAGTTCCTCCTAACCTGTAGTGCTGTTTATCCATCTCGATAGTTTTGTTGTGAGATGCCGGCCGTAGATTTTTTGAATGCATATTGAATAATGTGTCTATTGTAATTTAGCCTCTCTGGCGTTATTTATTTATTTATTTTCTATCAATATTATTTCACCATGTATGTAATGGGATTTAATTTACTTCATTTTAAATCATTTTAACATTGCTTGTTTAATAACATGCATGCATCTATGTATATATCATCTATATATGTTTATATTATTAAAATACTGGATATCTGTAAGTATGCATACATAATGCATATTTTTAATTATATTTATTTATTACTATTATTTTTTATAAAATGTTGAAAACTCAATAATGAATTGTTGAAAACTGGGAGATTCTGACTCCTGGAACTGACACGACGCAGTCAGCTGATGCTTTTACTAAAGAAGCCCCCCCCCCCCCCCGCTCGAGCTGTCGGAACTAGAGAAACACGCAAGTGAGGCCTGCTGCTACAGAGCGATGCTTCTTTTACCTCAAGGGACACTGCGGGCAAAGAAGTTGAAAACAGGCCTTTTGATAGATTACTCCCATTGGCTTGCAAAGGTTTTATTGCATGTGCTGTAACTAACAGTTTTTGGCAACACGAGCAAAACGTTATCTTTCATGGTCTCCGCCGCCGTGTGTCTGCGTGGTGGAGGCGGGAAACAGAGGGAAACGCAGAGAGGGGAGGCTGCCTGCGCGATCATAAATTGCAGCAAAATCATATTTTCCGCTCGGTCAATCTCACGCCCTGGTTTCTTCGAGCACCGATAAAAGAACCGACCCTCTTAATAATTTAGAACCGGTTCCAATTCAGAACCGGGTTTCAGGGCGACATCTCTAGTAAGAATCCAGAGTCACTCGCACCAGTGCGCCCAAATCATTTTTCACTTTGGCACACTCTAATTTTCACAGAGTGCTCGAGCTGTAGAGCCCTGAAAATAACAACGTGGAGAAAACAGAGTTTAACTGTTGAGCTGTCGCATATAAAACATTTCCAAAAGAAAAAGAGAAGAAATACATCGTATCGTATGCTATATAATGCCATTCCCATTACACCGGCTGCCGCCTAGGGAAGCTATGACGTGCTGACCTGCTGTAGTGTAGAAAATACAAAACATACAGAGACGTAGCCTCTAAAATATTCAAAGTCACAAAGACACAGTGTCGCGGTAGTCGCAGCTGTGCTGATGTGTATTCATAAACTGTCTGACAGTCAAACGATGTAACACACACACACACACACACACACACACACACATTGTTACAGGGAGGTCAGGGTTCAAAGTAACACCGCCCTAATGTATTAATGATCATGTGGTAGAAAGACGTGTTGGAAAATAAAATAAGCGCTCAGAGGAGAACCAAACAAACACACACGCACAGAATATTTAACTAGGTCAGGGTTACTTATTATAGGAGCCAGCAGGAGCCATGGTAAATGCAACCTGTCCGGCATTTGTGTGTGTGTGTGTTTTAAGGGCTTTCCACACCCTGCGGGGACAGACAGGATAAAGGTCACACCAAAGTGATTCACATCCTGACACATCTAGAACAAACACACTGGCATTTCTTCATAAAAGGAGCGCCACGTATTTTAATTGACGTTTTAATAATAGCAATACCAAGTATTAGGTTTTCTATATTAGTTACTGCCATGTTATTATTAATAACCATAAATTATTAGAGATTAATAGTGCCGTGACTAATGATTATATTCATTGTTGTCTAATTAATTAATTTTGTCTGACTGAAACGCAGAAACGCAAATCAAAATTGCAATGAAACGAAACAGAAAAGCAGCTATATCATATTTCAGAAGCTGTCACCGGGGGGGGTGGGGGGGGTGTGTGTGACAAAGTACATTTACTCAAGTAACGTAGGTACAAAGTTGAGGTTCCTGTAATTCAGAGGGAGTTGCTGTACTTTTAACTCCATAACATTTATTCGACCGCTTTAGTTACTAGTACCTTTACTGGTCAAGATTCTACAAAACATATGATGAGATTATAAAACATGTTGCGCTGCCACAGATTTAACTACCCAACAGTATATGAAACTGTTTAAATTATCTCCAACTCAACTACGTAAAATGCCACTTACACATTCATGCATCAGTACTAATAATCCTATAACATCATATATATCAGTACATTTTTTATAATTATGAGTACTTTTACTTTTGACACTTTTACTATTTTTGTATTGCAGTATTGCCAGTTTTTACCTGATTAAAGGATCTGAATTCTTCCTTCACCACTGGATATCACCAGCTACATGTCTGGCCTGTTCACTTGATGAACAACTTAATGGACTAATCCATTTGTTCTGTTGATCGGCAACTAGTGATTTCAGCTTATACTGATTTGTGATTTGTTAAGAGGAAATAATCAACAATTATTACGTGACTATTGTTTTTTGTATCCTGCATTTAGAGGAACATATCAATACATCTTAAGCAAGTTATTACCATTATCATAGTGCTATAAGCCTGCTCACTGGCCCGTATGAAGTAATGGAGAGTGAGAGTCCGCTGGTGCTGGAACAGTGGGAGGTTTTTTCCAAGCAGATCCTTGATGTATGGAGTTTTATCTTGAATAACTCAACACTGCAGGGTTTATTTCACCGTATGACTGATTTATTGAACTGCAAGAGAATGACATTGGAGGTTAATTGGTGCTGTAGCTCAATACATCTTCTCTGCTGGAGCCTCCCGGGGTTCAGTTTGGTGCGTTTACATGCACACTTCAGTAGTGAGGGCGTAACCTCACTACTGTTACTGACATGTGAACACATTTTGAGAAACATAATCACTTTGTCATGTTCAAATATGTGCCAATGTGAATGTCTTTGTTTAACTCTGTCTAGGCTGTTATTTTTATTTTTAACATTTTTACTATTATTATCATTACAACACTTGTGCTACTGCATGATATTATATCATATCATCTCACTATATTCTGTAATCATTTAGCAATTTTTTACTGTATTATATGCATTTTTATATACATGTCATATAAAATATATAATGATAATATTATTAGTATAATAATATTTCTTACTTTTATGTTCACATACATATATACTTATTGTGCATTTCTTATATAGACAAAATTCAGACATAAATGAACTTTTTCCACTTTGCTCAGTAATATCTGGGAATTGCACTCTTGGCTTTGCACTCTCGTCAGGGGTTTTGCACTGTGTACGGCTTTCTAACTTTGATTAATTTTGTTTTTCTCTTTGTATATGTTGTATTTTTTTCTAGTTATCTGTATCCCGTCCCTACTCCCTATCTATCTTCACTCTTGCGCTGCTGTAATATTTCTTATCTTATTCAGACACGCCAAGCCTCGGGATTGCATTTCTGAACCAAACTACAGGACCAAACGTAGGGATGAGGGGCAGACCAAATGTTAAGTCAATACATGATGTAAACAAGTCTGTTAAAGAAACGAGGCCGTGTTTTGAGCAGATCACTTAGTGTAATCAAAGTTATTGGTGTGCTGGGAAACGTGCTCAGTGTTTCTGTAGTTAACCATGAAGCAGGTCGGTGCTGAAACACAGCCTGCGTGCTCAGCAGAAGTGCTCCCTGGATAAATAAAGGTTAAAAAGAAAAGCGCACTTTGGCTCAAAATAACGTTGACACCTGCGGCCCTGTCTACAAAGATGTGAACGCAGGCTTTATTTTTCTGAGAAAGTTGACCGGGCTGCCTCTTAATCATGCTCGCATTTACAGCCAACAGTAGAAACCATACTACCGCAACTTCATGCTTTTGCACTCATTACATTTTGGCAAAATTGTGTTCCGAATGATGTTTATGTGGCTCAGTGGGTCGCATTTCATGCCCGTCACTCTCCTACTCCTCTCATCTTATGTTTCTGCTCCGTTATACACAGCTGTCACCCTTAAATTATGTGAAACTTCCCATTAATAGAACAGTAGAATACATTCGAATCTGAGATGACCGACATTACAAGCATTCAGGTCGATTTTCTGCTGCTGTGGGTTTACAAATTGGGCTTACTGCCTCTGCCATTGAATTCTCCCTGTATGTGGTGCAAAATGGCGGCTTTAAAGAAACCCTGTCTTTGTTTCTGGCAGACTGAAACTTGAATAGTTATTTTGACAGTGGATGGTTCAGATCAGTTACACATGTTATGCTATTAGACTCTATTGCAGCTGCTAGAAATGCCCCAACATGATCAATATGGTCTGCGTGAAGCTGTAAAGTGTGTTATGGAGTGTTTTACAGTTGTTTTCACTCTTGTTTTCACGTCATTATTTCTAGTCGGGATGCTCCAACAGAGTCCAACAATCCCTAGTTTTACCAAATTAGCTTGGAAGTTTTAAAAAAGGTAAAAATTTAAATGATCTCACTCACTTAGTCAATTATAAACATACATTCAAGCTTGCAGAGCCGGTTCCTGGTTTAACTTTGACCAATTGTAATTACTGTAGGTCTGTGCACACATTGTTAATGCAGTGAGGGATTATAAAGTATTATAATAATAATAATAATATTTCCTGATGAGGACAGTCTTAACAGCACTATGGTGCTGCTCTGTTAGACCGTTTTAGTTTTGTCACCAGTTCTCTGCAATTAACTTGGTGATTATGATCATAACTTGAAGTGTTGGTCAAAACTGTAAGACACTAAGCATGTAAAGAAAAATAATTTTCCTTTAATGTGGATTTCTTCTTTTAATTAGATCTGCTAAAGATATTTGCAAACGCCAGGGGGAAAACCTGCTTTTTCACTTTTCAAGGGAGAGAAACCGACAGAAGAGAAAAATTAATTTAATTCTTTATATTAAAAAACATTCCCACCTCTGAGCCGCTCAGATCAAACCAGACTTCTGAACATGAACAAGAGCCTTCCCTCAGGGCTTCTCTACACTAGCTGATATGTGTGTGAGGGTTTCTCACACAAACACGTCAACGGTTTTCCATGTGGGTTCAGGGATTTGAACCAGCGACCTTCCAGTCACAGGCCGGCCTCTCCAGCCTTCAGGCGTTTCAGCTGCTGACATGTAATAGCTCTCTGCGAGGCGGCTTGTTAGAGCGGATCACAGCCTCCACACTCACTCTTAACATGGAATAATGAGAATCCTACGGGTATTAATTATGGCTGAGACAAGGCACACGCACACCCACACCCACACACCCACACACACACACACACACACACACACACACAGAATCCTATATCATTCTACACTGACCACTGTTTCTGGTCATTTTGAAAAACAAAAAATAAATATAACATTTTAATTTAGTCTTTTGTCATAATAAAAGTGCAAATATGTGATATCCTACACACAAAGAAAAATAACTGGCCAAACACAAGTACATGTACAGTATATACACGTGGACACACATGTGACCTTAAACCCTGCCTGTCAGTCACTCCCACACACACGCCTTCTTGTATATTGTTGAGCTCACATATAAAAATGAGCATTGTACAACCAACACACCTTCTGCTGTAACCTTGTTATGTTTTCGTTTGACAACTCTGTTACAGGAATCTTGTTTACATCTACTAATGACCGATGACAGCGCGAGAGAGAGGTGAGCAATATTTCCTCATCAGTCTTAATGGACAACATTACCGCTGTTTTTTTTCCAGCAACCCACTACTACACATCCACACTTCCTGCTTCCCAGTATAGCCAGAGTCAGCTAAAAGCCACAATCTGTAGAACAACGTTCCCACGATTCTGATGGCAAAGGTTTTGTTGGCAAAAAGTAATATTACCATTTAGGAGTCACCGAAGTCAGGCATTTTAATATGCTTCACATTAGAGCTTGAAGGAAAAAGAAAACTTCATTATTCCTCTAAAAAAAGAAACGTTCCATAATAGTTAATGAAATGAGGAACACTTCTTTTATCGTGTCTTTTTATTTATGTTGTTAATAGCAATTTTGAAATAATCTAAAACATCTTGCCAAGATTTGTACGGTCAGGAAGAGAAGACATTTAGGTTATTATTTCCCTTTCAGTAATACATACTTACTGTTCCAGATAGGAAAGACAGGCCAATTTTGGGGTCAAACCTACAGACTTAGCTAAACTAAATGTTTTGAATGCATGGAATATGTATTTTGTCGGGCCACTATGTGTAGAATTTTGATTCCGACTCTGGCAACCCTCAGTGGTAGTATCAAAAAAATATAGAAATAAATACTGCGGCAGACACCTTTTCACACTAGTACTGAAGGAAAGGAGGTGAGATGCTACGATCACCTAAAAACCCTACACGCAGCGGCTTTACATAACACAGACAGTGTAAGTAAGTTTGTGATCAAACGGTTTATCCAGCCGCTGTATTGTTTGGAATGAAAACCCCTGATGTTTATGATTTCGCAGCAGCTGATCTGACGACCTGCGTCAGACTTGTAAACTTTAGTTTTGCGATGTCCTCACCCTTCACTGTATCCCCGATTCATCCCACCCGAGCTACAATATTTCCTGCCATTGTCTTTCATACTCCTGGTTGACCCACCTGGTTGATGGCGGGGACCCCCTCTGTTCCTATGCAGGGAGCCAGTGTGAGGACGGGCAGCTCCTGGCCCTCCACCCTCTGAGACTCCAGGCAGTTCTGCCGCTGCCTGATCACCCCGGACTGAGAGTCAGAGTCGTCTGGGACCCTGATGGAGAAAACACAACGTGGAATTGATACAGTTCAGGGGTTCATTGTATTGAAGAGACAGATAACACCAAAACTGCACAACTAAACATCACTGGAGGCAAGTGAGAATACTGTGCGGGTTTACGTTTTGTTTATTTGAGTGAAGTTACCCTTTAATCTCCAAAACTACATATCCCCAAATGTGGAGGCAAAAGGGTTTAGAGGATATATCGTCTTAATTTTAAGATACACTAACAGCCTCACTGAGATGAGACAGAAGACCCCAATCATACTCACCACGGTCTCATTAACTACATCAAGATATCACAGCTACTTTGACAGTGATTTATCAGTGTTTTCAAAAATGACTCGCTGCACCTTTAACAAATCCGCTGAAGGCCACGATTCTCTAAACTCATTACTTCAGAAAGTTTCTTCCCAATCTTCCTCTTTGATAAACTTTCTCAGTCTTTCTTGTTCAATTCTCGGACGCGCTATAAACTCGGGTTTAAGCCCTGTAGCATTAATTCAATCTGCTATCTCTCTCTGTTTTAATAACCCGTTAAAGGTTATTCTGCGTTTTAAGGGTCAGGTCTGTCTTCCCTTGAGAGCAAGCCTGTTAATTCCATTCTGGGGGATTAACACCAGCCTCCAGTGGATAAATGGGTATTTAAGTGTGTGCGTGAGTGTTGAAGTGTGTGTAAAAGAGAGAGGAGGCGTTTCGATGAGAGTGCTTATGTGTCTTATAGGTATTTGTATTGGCATGTTTATGTGCATGTAAGTACTATATGTGTGTACTGTATGAATATAGAAAGACTCACTGCCAGGGCTTGTAATCTTATACAGGGTGTGTTTGTGTGTGAGTGTGTGTGCGCATATAGGGCAGCCAGTCTGAGGAACCAGGGCCCCTGGGAGTTATCAGGACGGAGGGAGACATTTAGCACAAAGACACTGAATGAGGTGTTCAAAAAGACATAAAGCTGGGCTGTGTGTGACTGTTGCTGTTGTTAGCCTGCAAGCCGTGCTAACACCTGCAGTTTATGCTTACAACCACGTCCACGCTAGAACCTGTCCAGCGTGCTGTTTGCCTTAAAATACGAGTGCATTTTGCCCGAGAAAATAGGCTCTGACCGCACAGTTTCATCTGTAAATTAAGCTCACAGATTTGTAATTAAACCTAAAGGCTCCCCTCTGCACAGCTTGTATTGTTGGCTATCATCTTTTATAACAGTTAGATTTCTTTTGGGGTCACTGGGAAAGTTGAAGGTACTGAAGTCGGGGGACAGAGCCGAGAGACAGATTTAAAACAGAATATTCAAAATCAAAGCAGCAGAGGCTGAGATATTCTGATTTATAGGCCTTGATAATTGTCAAACTGCTAAAAACTTGAATGTGTCGCATCTTTCAACCTCCATGGTCCCAGGTCATTACGCTGTTTTTCCGTTAACAGGCGTTATTTTCTCAGACTTGACAAAGCTCCTCCAGAGCCAACAATTATGCGTACATTGGTTTTCACAAGCTGAGTAGTACTCCCCGTGATGAATAAACTGACCTTTATGTGTAAAATCAGTTGTTGTCACTCTTGAAATGTCTCCTCTCTCTCAGTTGCGTGCTCAACAGAAGCTTTCTTTCCCTGGACAGATAAGTTCAAAGGCACGCACACACACACACAAACACACTCTTACTTGAGCTCTGGGTAGACGTTGTCCAAGTACCACTTAAAGGATTTGCACTTGAGCTTCTTGCGGAGTTCCACTCTGCCTCGGATGCTGGTGACACACACACACACACACACACACACACACACACACAAGTACACACACAAAAGCAGGCAGTCAGATAAAGAGAAAAGCAGCCAGAAAAACAATAAATCAGATAGTCTAGAACCCTTTTCGCAGATACCCGCACACTACAGTGGAAGGAGTCATAAAATATCCAAAAGACATAACAAAATTGACACAGATAATGAAAAATGAGCGCACAGCCAGGGCGAATAATGGAAGTGTGTGATGAGAAAAGGCAGGTAAAACCTTAAAGCGGTGTTTAAATGGCAGCGATTACCTGTGTCTGACAGATAAACACTGACATTTAAGCACAGCTGTGGGCTTTAATGTCTGTTCCTGCTGTGTTTGTGTGCTTGTATTAATCACACTGACAAAACACTGGTCCAAGGTGAACCTTTATTTATTGTAGGCTTAAGATTTTACGTGTAAAGAGTAAGTAACGTTTCACTCCCCTCTGTGGTTTAAAGTTTCAAGCCTGTTTCACCTGTAACCACGTCCAGCAGTGATGTCACGAGGTCTTTGAGTACACCTGTACATCACTGCAGCGAGTTGAGAACTATTGGTGGTCAGAAAAACAAGATTTACAGGGGGTGTTAAGTTACTCTTTAAGATTAAAGTAAATGTCCAGAGATGTAATTATGGTTCTGTATTCAACTCTTTTGAGTTTCTCTGATTAGGTTAGTCCATTGTGGACACTGTTGCAAATCAATAAACGGGGTAATTTTTTTAATTTTTCTGTTCCTGTTTTTCTGGCTGTGGCACAAGAAGATGACATTGCCATTTCAATTCCTAGTACGAATAGCAAGTGTGTGTCAATTGCGAGTGTGTTCTTACTCTCCGTAGGATTTTCCTCGTGCTGCAGGGCGAGCAGAGTAGTAAAAGAGACGGAAGTCGTCCATCCACACCTCAGCTGTGCGGCGTGTGTTCCTGTGACCCCACAAACACACACAGACTTAGAACCATGGTACCTTACCATCTAGTTTCTTGCTTTATTTGCTTTATGTCATTCTTGGGCTGAAACTGAGTAATGGCAGTAGCAGCCACTCTGAAACACTGGTGAAAACGTTTACATCCAGAAGACAGACAGTCATTCCAAATGATTTGGATAATGAAGTGGATAATGTGACTTGAGTGACATTTATTGCATGTTGCGTTACTAATTCTTTGGCAATCGAAACCTCGGAGTCTCTGCTTGCAATTGTGTACAGAAAGCAACTAAAACCAATAGCTCTCTATAAACCAGGAAATAAATCAAACCGACAGTACACTTTACACAATTGCTTGCAGAATCTTTCATGTGATTTGTAGCTAATTGATTACAAACATGCACAACTATTGGTATGTTTCTTTAATACTAAACAGCCAGTGAACAACCTTCAGATTTAGTTTTGCCAAATCCAAACATAGGAAACGATTCCACAATATCTGAGGCATCAGTGATTTTAGGGTGCAGGTGTGAATGTGTAGTCTCCACACAGTATGAATGCAAACAGGACAGCTTAATCACAAATACAGAACCCCCGACTGCTGTGCCCTAGATGTTTGGGGATGGTATTTCAATGGTTCAATGAGAAAAGGAATGAGAAATGCAACACTCCCTGAACGTGAGCAAGAGGATGTGATGTGAGTACGGTCTGCCCTCTCCTCCATCAACAGCGCGGAGTTCGTTTGTGATTCTGGCCCAGCTGATATTTTAACCATAGCGAAATGGAGGAGAGGCTGCAGGAAGGAGGAGGGAAGGGAACAAATAAAAACAGACATCGGCCGGCTCCCAGTGTTCACCTGCTGTCTTTAAACACACAGCTCTGTTGCAGAAACAACACCCCACCTCCAGATGTGGTCCGGCCGATCCGATCGCATTCGATCACAATGTGTTCCGTGTGCATTTCCACCGACATTTAACCTGAGTTTTTCCTTGTCCAGATATGATATCCAAATCCAGATTACGTGGTAATGCCAGGTGTAAATGGGGTCGAAATGCGAGCCAGACCACCTCCAGATCACATTCCGATAGTGATGCGTTTGGAAATCCAGATATCACAAGATGATCATAAGAGCCATCAGGTTCCTCCACCCAAGTCGAACCCACAGCATTTTGTAAAGGAAAAAAAACTGAAGAAATGAACGTGACCTTAGTTCAAAACTCAAATTGTGAACTATGAACGTGAACTGCTTCATTTTAATCTGAACTGAACTTTGAGCTGGCTGTTGTGAAGTGTGAACTTGCTCAACACTGGTCATCGACCACTGAGCCACAACCACGTTTATACCAGGTGTAAATCCGGCCTATTGCTGTATCTCTCATTCAGTTAAACTCAACTCAGTGCGCTTTATTCACCCGCACTGCACGAACAGGGAAGCACATTTTCTCTATCTCTTGTCCCCATTTACTCTTTTTCTCGCATTCTCTTTTTCTCTCTCTGAAGTAATTAGCTATTAGCTGAGTTTCTCTGAGCTGTGAACTCTCTCATTGAAATGACACAAACCCCCCATTACATGCATTACACACACTGGCTGTGGCGGTTTAATGAAAGGGGAAGAGCGATATGAGGATATGAGATGCTTGTAGGCGTATAAACATAAATACGTGTCACACACAGGCTGACATTTAAAAAAAAAAAATCACACACACACACAAGGTCACAGCAGCCGGCCTCGGCGAGGGAGGAAACAGCATAATCTTTGTAATCGAATTATTAAGCAGCTCTTTTTATTTAGCATATTCATAACCCAGACTGCCTGCGCCGAGCCTCCTGCTAATTAACCGGCAGAGCAACACGCGAGCAGACAACAGCAGCTTTGTTTGGGAGAGCGGCGATGATCACAAACATCAGGCCACCGTGATGCGAATAAAAGCCATCGTCTTCCGCACTGAACAGATGTTGCCTCGGTAATGGCCACCAGGGAACGAAATGAGCAACTAAACAGCCCGACTGAAAAAAGAGAAGTCTTAGTGTTGGTGTGGATTAGCTAGTTGACACAAAACAATAAGTTTATATGGGCCGTTTGGCGGAGGCTTTCGCCCCAAAGTGCCGTTCGGCTGCGGGAGCGCTCCTTTTGGGAACTGAACCCCCTCCAGCCTGGCAGCGTTGGTGCTTTGCTCCGCCCATTAAGCCACAAAGGGAACCCAACTTAATGCCCTGCTCACATGCTGAGGTTTATGAATTACTGAACTATTAAAGGAATAATCCACCAGATAAATCAGCCGTCTGCGGCGTTCAGTGGATCCCGGGAGTTATTTTGTGATGAAGTGCTGCAATTTCGGTTTCTGTGAACTCACTCTCCCTGTCTTCTACTTCAGTTTGTCATCCACAATGTTTCCCAGAATACCTTTCATTACATGCCTAGACTTGATATTGGCCCTTCTGTGGATGTTCACTAACAAACTTGACAATTAGTTTTCAATATTGAAGAATTAATTTATCTCCTGTGACTTCAAATTTATAAAAGAAGCAAGCACTGTCTCCCAATTCCATGCTACTTTCTTGTTCTTAATCCTTACTATATAACACTATGATGAATACGCCATGCAGTAATGTTGAAAGCACACTCCATTTTGTAATCTGAATGGAACCAGCATCCTTATTGTAGCCTTGATTAATCTATTTATACGAGATCAATTCACATGCAGTCTGAGCACATTAGTCCTGTTAATGGATTATTGGACTGCCTGTAAACATCGTTCTGTTTGAACTGTTTGAAAGGGGCAGAGAACAGAATACAGCTTATGCTAATAGGATAATATTGTACTCGCAGCTCAAAGGCTCCCAGGCAGCTGTAAATCCACTTTAACAATGATGTGAACACAACGTTCGGCGGCTGCGACACACAGCTCAGAGTGCAAACGCTGCACGTCTGCTTCCTGTGTATTATGTCAGTGAAGCAGGGAATCAGTCAGCAGGAAAGTTAGCGGGTTATTAGTTAGGTAGGCAGGTTAGTGTGTAAGTGTGCAGCGAATGATTTAAGGAAGTAATTAGTTAGTTTGGTACTAAAGTTAGTCAATCGGGAGTTCTTTTAAGTAGCGAATTCAGCTAGTATGAGTATATGAGCATGGGAAGCACAAGATTATTGAAACCTATAAAGACTAGACACCTCACATACTTTATATTCCACCATAGACAGTACTATTAGTCTTGACAGTAAGAAAGGGGCACAGATTGAATGACAGAGCAAATACAGAGGACAGCACATTGACTGACAAGCAGACTACGATCAAACTATGAGTTGCGACGCTAGTCAGTCCCAGGAATCCTGCAAGAACACAAATGTTTGCATAATCCGACCAAAACAGAAACGGACATCAATCAAAAAACGGTTTTGCAGTTTGTTGAAAAATGGCAAAGGGACGGAAAAAAAAGGCCCCGCTAAAATTGAACGAGAAGGTGGCTAGAGAGACGACGGCACCAATGGCCGGGGCTTGAGGAGAGCGAACTTGTGGCTCTGACCTAAATACTGACCAACTGAATTATAAAATAGCCCTCACCCTGGCCTCACCATGCTGTTTTAACATTTGCTCTCCATTTTCATCCAATTATGAATATATTTGTTTCAATTACACGATGACGACAGTCAAGATTTCAGCCACAGAAAATCAAGCACGTTTACAACAGTACAAAATCGAAATGAGAATGACAGTAAGCGACTAGGTCAGAAGTCAAATGATCAGAATCCTTTAACACCACACACTGTATGAATTTATCGCCCAACTGCAAACACCAACTGACCCAGACTGAACGGACTTGGTCCAACTTGGTCGGATCAGTTGTGGGGCTTAAATTGAGTATGGATTTCTGGCACAGCGTCCCTTATTTCCAAGGTGCATGGAGAAGAGGAAATAGTCAGAAGAGGTCAAAACTCCAGCAACGCTGACAACACAGGCTTCATCAGGACCCCGAAGAAGGCCACGTGCCGAAAACATGCTGCTCTCCAATGAAGTTGTTCTTTGTACTACAAGTGTTGCCGGAGGTTTGACCTTTTCTGTGTGCTTTAAATGGACAGAAACCAAGCAGCCCTCTGGCATCTCAAACAGATATCAGATTCAGCCTTTGTACATAAATAAATCCCCCTAAAAAAGGAAATTCTGGCATTGTTAACAGTCAAAACCCATTCAGAGACTCACTTGATGTATGTGTTGGCGTTCCCCTCGGGAAAGACGTACGGGTGTTTCTTCCTGAAGACGTGACCCACTCTGCTGCAGGGCAGGATCTCCAGACTGCCGCCACACTGCCACACCCTGAACGAGATCTCTGCACGCACCACACACACACACACACACACACACACACACACACACGCGCACACACACACACAAATTACCCTCTAAATGTTCTGCATATTCATACGTGAAGCCCTTATAAAAGTGTCATATTTCACTGTATCCTTTTCCCGTATTTTGGCTTAATTACAAAGAGTAAAAGTTTAGGATATTCCTGTGTTGGTCTTAATTTAGCTATTGAAGTGAAAAAGACGACCCTGTTTATAGCCTTGGCATCCATCTATCCATTCATTTTTAATACCGACATATTCTGTTTAGGTTTGCTGGGAGACGGGTCTTCGGCCGTGCATTTTCTCAAGGGATATATCGAGAAATATGCTGTAGCAAATTCCAACCCCTTGTCATTTTTATAATATGGAGGACCAGAGCAAACACTAGCAGTTCCCGTCTCCAGTCTCAGGTGTCTGTAGTCTGTATTTTATGTCTGTTGTTTTATTATTATGCACTTTGTGACATTCTGTCCTGGAAAAGTGCTATATAAATAAACGTACTTCCTTACTTAAGATGCATAACATCTGATGAGTCATGGTAACTGGGTAACTTTACCAGTTCTCTCGGCGTGTAACCAGGCTTGTTGTTTATTTGAAGCTTCGTCTTTTTCGCTCTGTGTCTCCTCGTTAGTTTTCTATCCTGCACATCACGGCTAAGTGGGCCAAACCTCTCTGAATATTTGATGATCCGCTGACGGACTCTGATTTGTTTGTCTGATTGAGTGTGTGTGTGTGTGTGTGCGTGTGTGTGTGTTACCATGGGCACGCACTGCATGTGTGTTCATTTGACCTGCTTGTACTGTGCTCATTCTCCCGTGTGAGCCACAGCAGCAGAAATAGAAGGCACAACTAACTTCAGTTTTGTTCATATCATTGTGTGTGTGTGTGTGTGTGTGTGTGTTGTAAGCATTAAAGTTGCTGTCTGTCTGTGAGCCTCAGAGGAGAGAAAGAGAGAAATAACAGAGTTTCCCCAAAGAACGAGATGCTGAGAACTTTACAAAGTTTTACAGCGACTGCGAGGCAGACAGAGAGCGAGAGAGAGAGAGCGAGAGAGAGCGAGAGAGAGAGAGAATGGGAGAGAGGAAGTGAAAATGAAAGCATAGCCTGGGTTTGATGAGGAAGAGGAGAGATGGAAGTAAAGATGAAACGCCAGAGAGAACAAAGGAGAACAAGGGAAGTCAGCGAGATACTGAGATACTGACACAGAGCTTGTGAGACTGACATAAACCTTGACAGAGCGCAAATGAGTGTGTGTGTGTGTGTGTGTGTGTGTGAGTAGTGAGTATGTGTGTGTCTGTGCATGTTGGAGAAAGAGACAGAGAGAGAGAGAGAGAGAGAGAGAGAGAGAGAGAGAGAGAGAGAGAGAGAGAGAGGAAAGACAGGCTAGTATTTCATTCATCTGAGAAAAGCAGCAGTACAGCAATCAGCAAAGTGACTCCAACACTATTACTGAGCGCACACACATAGCTGAGTACCACAAAACTCACACCAAAACAATATAGATGGATAAATACCTCTACAGGTAATTATAACTGGGGGGGGGGGGCTAAGTTACTTTGAGTACTTTTTAAGTAAAACCACTTTTTACTTGAGTACAATTTCAGTCAAGTAACATCTTGAGAAGGATATTTCAGTGCTTATTACACCTCTGCACACACACACACACACACACACACACACACACAGTTCAGATGACTGGAGGCAGGCAGCAGCAGGACAGCCAGATGTTGATGCTGGATGGATGTCAGACTTTAAAGTTCACCTTCATTCAACCTTTATATTCCTATCAGTTACCTCGGCAGCATAATCATTCCTCCCTCTTTGTTTTCTACTCAGCTGTTCACGAGCCACTCGTGCACATTCTTGTGATAGCCATCTAAAAACCAGCCTCATACAAAACATGATTACGCCTTTTGTGGGCAGTGCTACAAACGGATGAGCTTCACGGTAATAATGTCAGTTTAGTGGGTTTTTTGCATTAATGTTATGACGTACCTTAATTTGTTAGTTGTTAAAGAAGTCACCGGATTAACCAAAACCAGATATACCTGTCTGGTTAGTTTATCCGTTGACAATTCCTCAATTGATTTTCCTGACATTTTTACTGTATCACAATATTTAATGATATTGTGGTATAAAATTACATATATTGTGATAAGGGGATTCTATTGCCGTGTAAAGCGAGAGGAAGCCATACATATTTATAGTTATTTGGTTAAGATCTCTGTCTGTCGTCTCAGATTAGAGAGTTTTCGGCCGTACGACTCCCGAGACTCTGGTGTGCAAGAACATTTTAAAACGTTTTTAACTAGCATGAATCGTTAGAAACATCTCTCTTTTTGGATGCACTGTGTGGTGACATGGGTTGAGATTCTTTTCTAAATATGAGTCCGTGCGGCACCAGTAAATTTAAATCTGTGCAAATTGAATTTACTTTTACCAGCTCTTTCTGGCAGGATGATGCCGGAAACACACTGTCAGACTATCAGAGTTGCAGAAGCCAAAAAAGGATAGATTACAGCCCTCAGAAAACAGTTTGCATCACTATGCCTGCACTACAAATCAATGTAATTCTACTGTAATCATCCCACATCTGCCAAGTGAGACTTTGTTCTTTTATTTTGAGAAAACTCAAAGGAGAGAGGAAATAAAACTGGGACACAACTGTTGAAACACTTTGATGCAAATTTCCTTTAAGAGGAGAAATCTTTATTGCTGTAACTACTTCTCCACCAGTACATTTCTCTGTTTTCGGAGGTAATGACCCGTCAGCGTGGTGAGCTTCACGTCCGTAAGAGACGCTACCAGCCACTCACCGAAGTTCTCCCCGCCCCAGATGTCCATGGCAGTGTCGTATTTGCCGAGGTGATTGAACCAGGACCTGTCAATCACAAAGAGCCCCCCTGCGATGATGGGAGTCCTGTCGGAGACAGAGAAACAACAATAAGAGAGAGAGAGAGAGAGAGAGAGAGAGAGAGGGCTCAAGGAGAAACATTAGAGTGTGTGTGGATTTTGGTTGGATAATACAGTAACAAGGTCTCAGTAGTGTCATTTTATTGAACAGTAAACCGCGTCCCCGCCCTTCTCTCACTGACATTTGCGCTTGAATTTCTCCAGGATGGAATCAAATGTAAAAGCAAAAAGACTCATTCACCAGTTTTGTTGCTCTCTCTATTTTCCAGAATAGAAAAGGTTGGTTTGCTGCCACACACATACACACATACACACACACACACACACACACACACACACACACACACACACACACACACACACACACACTGTACAAAGAGAGGCTGATTCATGATCTGGACAACATGAAGAGTGAATAGCTGAGGGCCAGCACATGTCATCAAATACCCTCTGATCATCAACATTTATCCTGCCATCTCTGCCTGCAAATAGCACTCTGTATGTGTGATTGTGTGTGTGTGTGTGTGTTTGTATGTGGGTGGAAGCACATAAAAAACATTTTCAAGCTCAATTTGTCCTTGTGTGTTTAAAGGAATGTAAGTATGTGTGCATGTAAAACTTTGTGCTTTGTAAGTGACTGAGGAATCTGAGGAAATAAAATAACTCGGCAAATAGATTTAATGAGACAAGGCTGGTGCATATTTGCTCTTGTACTTGTACTTGTACTATCTTTGTGAGGACCGATCCATTTTACAACTCTGGAAATGTATTCAATGGTGAGAATCATTTAATCCTGAGTCACGGCGATCACCAGGTAAACAGTGCTTGAGTTAGTTGAGTAATCTACCAGGAAGGTGCCCTTTTACATTTTTTCCTGAAAGCGGTGCATATCTGTTTAAAGCGGTGCGTGGTCCGATGACTGGGTTTTTTCAAGCAGTGCTGATGTTGATCTGGAAAGTGGTGGAAAGAATCTAAGTGCATTTACTCGAGGACCTGTACTGTATCTCCGATTTATGCAACTTAATACTTCTACTGCATCTATTTTACAGCTATAGTTACAGTATGTGTGATAGCTGGGTTAAAGGCTACGGAATGCATTATGTCAATGAAGGTCCTCACAAGTATGGTCTGCAAATGTGCTCCCAGACGGTGACTCAGTCCAGCCTCCGCAGGTTGACGTTACACAGACAGCAGCAGCACAAGGACATCAAGGTAGAGACAGACGATCATAATAAACGAGGTACACTCCGTCTCTCTGCATGTATCTCCAAAACACACCCACACACACACATCACCACCCGTCCATCTCAGTGGTTAACACTCTGCCGCCACTAAAAAAAAACATGCACTAAGTCAGGCAGTCACAAGTTGGCACAGCAGTAAATCTGGGTTCCTGCCACCAATCTGACTTATGAAGGAGGAACAGAGCCAAAGTTTATTATTTATAACTCTGTGTGTGTGTGTGAGGCTAAGGCTCCTCTGCCTTCCTTTGTTTGTCAGACACTGACGTCTTTAGCCACAGCCCAGCATGCGGTGCTGCAGCTATAACGGGTCAGAACAGGTTGATACATTTGTTACCTACTGTTGCAGAGCGGATCTGCGTGGTTTGTCATTTGAGCAGCAGTCGCTCACCACAACATTGCAATTAACCGCCACAGCCACAGAAAATGTGCGGTTTATTTCTATTTGTATGCTTGGTAATAAGTCTATGATCATGGCTTCTTCTTGCCACATTCTTATAGTATGAAATATTGGGCTAGAGCCTTTTGGAAAGTTGTTTTTATGTATCATATTCAATACATTGACAATGTACAGTAACTGATGTTTATGGATCATATATTTTTCGTAGTTGCAAACATATTTGATGCATTGTAAATATACTGTATTTTTAATCATGACATAACTGATGGTGGGGTTCAAAATGTGACCCACACCTGTGCAGAAACAGTTAAACTCTATAGATGGACCAGCACGGTCAGATGTAATGTTAAAACCTCATAGCTATGCTAAAAAATGTTCTGAGAGTCGTACATTTATAATCTCCGGCTCAGTGTTTCCCCGATATGCATCTAACAGCGGCACAGTACCGCTCTTGGAAAAATATCCCCAAAAGCAATAAACCTGATACCTCTAATTTAAGCAGCCAGAGTCGAACACCCCCAGACGTTGCCAACGTTTAGCAGTCTGTTATTGGTCGTTGGAAAGCGTAGGTGGGTAGGCCACTCCTCTTTATCAAAGGGGGTACCCTCTTTTTCTTTATGGAAAGTCTGTTATTTAGCTAACTGCATAGTCAGAGAGATAGAACATTTACATCAAAAGGATCAGATATCTTAAGGACCACTAAACTCTATTATGAGAAAATATTAAATTCCACACTGTGCTCAACTCACATGCCCGAAAGCAATGAGTTTGCCATAACGTGACATCAATTCGCTGTCAAAATGTACCCTCCTGTGGTTGTACTGGGGGTGGTCCCAGGGTAGAAACGTCAGTTGGATTTAAAGTAGGCATGTCATGAGTGCACACTACATTTTCTTTTCTTTTCGGTTTGATGTGGAATAATCCTTATCGCTAAAATCACCTTCATTGGTACATAAAAACCAACACGTTTTGGTAGAAAATCCTTCATCAGAGACTCATGATTAAGAGACAAAGAATGTAAAGTAACCTTCAAAACTGCCTTAGTTGACCAATCAGAAAATTGGTCACACATTAAAGACGCATATGACAATAATTTACATCCATTTATGATAAAAACATAACCATGCACACCTTATAAAAACCGTTATATGGAAGTATGCAAGTATGACCTCCTCCTCTACACATCTAATTATGCAGCAGAATGGGGAGGGTTAACTAAATTGTTGCTAGAGGAGAAACACCGACGTGCATATTTTTCTTGAAGTCTTGAAGCAGTTTAATAAATGTAATTCAGCATCTACAACTGTGTCGAAATACGTGTCTAAAGCCCGTCTCGTGTCAGCAGATAGCGCTAAATATCTTCCAGCGGTGCAAAATAAAACTCGCGCGCTTCAGCAAAGAATCCTAGGGGAAATACTGCTATCTATCGCTTCACTACCTTTCGGATCGCTAATGCCAATAAAGTCTGTTACCCACACGGTCATGCACTCGACATTAAGAAGAAAACTCACACAATCGATAAACTTTAAAACTTCAATCAATGGCTGACCGAAAACAAAAAATGGTAGGCTACCACAAAGATGAAGCTATGGAAATCCCGAAGTGATTAAAGATAATAGTTTGTGCGCACAAAATAAAAAAAGAGTTCATCTTTCATGACTTTGGGGGCTCCGGAAGAAGCCAAAAGGGTAGAAACACAAAAAAATCCCTTAAAAGGCGAGGATGACAGCGGGTTCAAAGCTCATACACAGTGAAAACAACGGAAGGAAGAAAAGGGATTCAAAGACATAGAAGATTGTTCTCTCTTTTAAAGAAGAATTGTACTTGCTCATAATAAAATCTGAGGATAGCTGTTTAAATAAAACCCATGTCTAGTAATACTCAAGTGAAATAACATTGTGTTAAATCAATAAACAGAGGTTCCTGTTAATATTAGAAATTGTATAGCTTCATTTAAAGTAGTTCTTATAGCCACTAATTTCAAATACTTTATATTTAATATGGCTAAACATATTTTCCTATGCTATTCCCTATGGAGACTGGCTGAAAACTGCTTGTCTGTACATTATAGGTCACATGTACGCACGCACGCACGCACGCACGCACGCAGAAACACTCAGAACACATTTAGCAGCAAATAAAAGTCTCCACTAGAGCTTGAAAATGGGAAGTGAAGATCAGGGTTTAAACACCCACGTCAGACTTTACCCGGCACTTTTTATTTTTTTTTTTTACGTATTTCCTCACTGAACTTTCCGAAAAAGAGGATAACTTCCTCACTCACTCGGTGAATAGCTGGAGAAAGAAGAACTTCACAGGTTAGAAGTCAGCTTGAGCGTTCAGGTTTTAAATGAACGCAACAGTGGCTGATTCTATTGTGTCGGCTTTTGGTTTTGTTTCCTGTGTATTAGCATCCGGTTTGGATTCTATCTCCTTTCCTCTTTTTCTCTCACCCCTGCCCTCCCCCTCCTCTCCTCGCTTTACCACGTCCCTTTCCAACTTCTCCTTTCCTCTCTGTTTTTCTACTTGCATGCGCTTACTTAATGAGCCCCTGGGGTCGGGACATGTGCACTCTCTATTGTACGTTTGTGTGTATATGTGCATTGGCATTATACTGTATGTTGTTGTGTGGGTGTGTGTGTCAGCGCGTTACTTGATCGGCTGAGTCGGGTCGGACCGACGCGCCCTCTGTTCAGGTGACAGCTGCTCCCACTTAAAATGGAGACTCCAATCAAAACCTGAGAGAGAAAACGTATAAACATATAGGTCATACTGTATATATAGACAATACTGTACTATACGAAGGCTTTACTAACTCAAAATAAATGCGGGATGAGGAGGGAAGCAAATACCACGACTGACATGAATTACAGTGGACTTACAGGTGTACAGACTGATTCTGTAATCTTGTAATGCTTTCTAAGAAATTAATTTATAGAATATATATAACAATAATGAATGAAAACACACACTGAGTCACATTCCCTTTTGCTGATATTATGAAAAATGCATACACAGCGGAAAAAAGTACGATGTACAAGCAAGTAAACATGTGTGTTGTCTTATGTAGGTGTGTGTGTGTGTGTGTGTGTGTGGTGATAAGGCAGTCGAGCAGGCCAAGGAGTTGCTGCCACAGCACGGGTTTCTCCCGTATTTCAAGGCTATGTGCCGGCGCCCTCCCGCTGTGTTGTTTCTCACCCGGTAACACGACCCTCAAACTTTATTTACGAAAACACGGATCCAAGTTTTGGATGTTTGTTGGCAGATCGTCTATGAAACGCATCTACACACGCGATCCGCAAACTAGCCCACATACAATTTCAACCCATCTGTCACCGCAGCCTGGCAACAACCCAAACCCCCCGATCCAAGGGCCGTGTGCGCAGCTGCGGGCCAGCTAAGTTAACGTTAGCTGCTGTCAAAAATGTCAGGGCAGCCCCCCCCGGCCCACTGAAAGAAAACCCTTTATTTTGAAACCCACATGTTGGCAGGTATGCAGCACTCCCATCCCCCATCTGTGAGTGTACGTGTGTGTGTGTGTCTCTGTACTTCAACATTTGATTTGATGATTTGATTGAAGTTAATTTCGAGCAAAAAAATAATAATTTAATAAAAAAGAAACAATAATATATAATAACTTATCCCCCATATATACCTATATATCCATACACATAATAATTATACACAAACATATAAATATATATATACAAATACACACACACATATACAAATATATATATATATATATATATACATACACACACACACACACACACCTATATACTTGCTCGAACATGTGTACACGTGTGTGTGTGTGTTTGAGTGTCAAGTGACAGCTTCATCGAAAATGAAAATGTCCTTTGTGAGCCCAACTATCACCATCGATTCCCCTCTGTGTGTGTGAGTGTGTCTGTGTGTGTGTGTGTGTGTGTGCGCGAGAGAGCCAGGGCTATTATCAGCATTGATTGGAGGATCGCTGTTACCAAGAGAAGAAGATTGGAATAAGACGGGCTAATGGAAAGAGAGAGAGAGAGACTATGAAGCTCTTTGGAGAGATGGGCTTCAGAAAAAGTGAGGGACGAGTGGAGAACACAGCTGTGTATTGATGCACTATCAGGCCATTTGGTTTCAGCTCATCTGTAACTGCAGAATCTTGTCGAGCTGAAAGGAAAAGGCCTCTCAGCTGAGTCTCTGCTCTACATCGTCAATCTGTGATCCACTTTCACTGCTATTGGTGGTTTCCAGGTTTCAAGTTTTCAAGACTGCATTTCGAAGCAGTCAAAGCCCAAAGACTTACCCGTGAACTAGCACTTTCAAACGGACGAGACCCTGGCATGTAAGCGCTGTAACAAGGACACCAACCGCCGATATGATGCAGGAACTGGCAGATATCCAACATTTAAAACACACTCCCTGATTTTGTTGTAGCTTTGTCTACATTTGCAAAGTGAGAGAAGCTATTTCTAGCACTGGAAGTACAATTCATTGTTTGCACAGACAATGACAGGTGACTGAGCGTGGGAGCACTTCAAGGTATGGATGGACAAGAGATATTTGTCTTTGTTTGTTTTGTTTTGTTTTTATTTGCTGTGTTGTCAGCCCTGTAATACACTTGTAAAATACATTATGTCAGGATTTTTTAGGGACAGAATAAATAGAGTGGGACGGACTTAGTTTCATTTCCTGGTGTTTTACAGTCTACCATCCATATTCATCAAGATTGAGACAGGCATTCAATATTAGACATTTTTAGACAAACATTTAAGAAATAGGAAGGAAGAGTAAAAGTTAAGGGAGTTGCTCATGTTTTGTAGTGAATCTTAAGTACAGAAGATGAGCTACAGTGATAAAAAAATGTATTTTTCCTTTCCTTAAAAATGGGAGAGAAGTCAACTAATGACCTCCGACAAGCGGGTATTTTGATATGAAACATTCAACCCCTAAACTTAAAATTCTTCAGGTCCACTGCTAACAGTGAGCAGGAACTAAAGATTACGCTCTGTAGAAACATTATAATACATTCAGCATTTTTAATCAGTTTACCCGGGAATCCCCAGGTCCATTTTGGATGAATTCAGGAACTATGGTGCAGTATTCAGAATCCCAACTCTGACCGAAACACGAGTCCCCTGACTTATGTCTCTATGTCAAAGAATGGGATGTGATCAAACTTTACAGTGGGAAAAAACAGCACTGAACAACTCTATAATTTCCCTCCCAGCTCAATGGTGTTGATTTTGAATGCCAACACAGTTCAATACTGAATTTGCAGGAAACATCAGCAGTGACCTAGGTGGAAATGTGGGGATTTGTGGTGTGCTAAAGTCTGCTATTACAAAATTAGAAAGTGTGTGTGTATATATATATATATATATACAGTATATATATAAAGTTACATAAATACAGTCAGGACATTTTAATATAAATATTTCTGAATCCAGTGTTAAACAAAGATGAGATCATATACAAGGAAAAGGCTACTCAGGGTCCCCTGGAGATCCGTCATGAGCCAACAAGCACCTTGAGGGTCACTGCTAGAAACAAATACCTCAAATGTGTTCTTGTTTGAGGTTCACGGCAGAGAGAACAGGTTCATGAACTCATCATTAAGGGGCTGCTTCATAAATCAGGAAGCCTCAGGGGTTTCTCTCTGGCATCAAAAGACACCCTAAAGGTGCCTCAGAGCCAGTTTTCCTTCTCAGTGTAGAGGAATGGATTTCCATACCTCCACGGAGATCAGCGGAGGCTGCCACGTAGGCAAAAGTGTCCATGTTGATGATGTCGATGACTGGGCTGACCACACGGGTTGGGTCCTGGACACAAACACACAAAACACACACATTCACGTTGCGTTAAGGCTATAAAGCAAATACATTTTTTCAGTGTACATGTGTGTGTGTGAAACAGGCTGTATATTCCAAGGTCATTATATTGCACCACATTAAAAGGAATTTCAGTCATTTGGCACCAATCGTGCACAAAGCACATTTAGTGAGGCGAGAGTGACCTCTACCTCTGTTCACTTCAATTCCATTCCATTTTATTCACTTTGCTGGCATTAATGTCAGACTGGTGAGCCATATGAAAATAAGAAATACTGAAAAGTCTTCCAAATGAAAGGAGAATTCATCAGCGCGGATCAGAAAAAAATGAATAACACGATGAATAGGCAATGAATGTAAGCCCACAAGGACGCTGGGAAAATTCAACACTTATTCATTCAAGGGGGTTTTCAGGTTTTTAATTTTTATCAGTGTTAAGGATATGCAGGGTAAGGAGGTCAGAACTGATATCTCAAGGACACTGAAGTCCTGCTACCTCATTGGCCAAAGAACTGGAGGGTCTGTTACATGTTCTGATTGGAATGACATTATGTCCCTGTCAAATGCTATGAGAACTACACGATACTGAGGTTTGTCGTGCTCCAATGTTCCTGCTCGTGGTATTCACCTAATATTGTTTTCTGCTTTGCTCCACTCTGCAGATGACGCACTTTTCTCAAACAACAAGAAAGCTGTTAGCTGCTGGCTCAACAAGACCAACAGTGTTGTGAATAATTACTGCAACGCAAACGCACTTTGAATGACAACTGATCCTAAAACCACGAATTCTAGTTTTTATATTTCTGTTTATGTAACAAACGTGATGTAATGTGATAATTTGTGAACTTTAGAGGTTCTCGAAGGTGAAGTTTTAATCTTTTGGTAGCTAACCTCCAGTTTTTATGCAAGCTAAGCTCATCATGCCCTGCTTCAAGCTCTATACTTAATGCATAGACATGACACAACTCATTTCAAGCTCGGAAAGAAAGCAAATAAGAAAATGTCCGTTAACTACTACAATAAACCATGCCATTATGTTATGCATGTAATTACTTAGTGTCTGAATAAATGTATGTGCACATTTTAAGTACATTACAAAATTACATTACAAAAGGAAGGTATTTGTGACTGGTAGATATAACTCTACTCCGAAAACTCAAGTTTACAGATTCATAATGACTCATCACACAGAATATATGTGAAAAATATCAAATATTGACACCTATCACTGCCAGATTTTTGCCCATATCATTCCTTACTGTTTAATCATTCATAAGGTCATACGATTTAGCTTGGTTATTGCCTCGTTAACCCTTATATCTAGTCCTAAACCCTTGTAAAAGTGAAAACTGGCAAAATGTCTGCACTTGATTTCCCTCATATTTCTACTTTGATGGCACCATTTGCTCTTTACAAGGATAAAAGTACAAAACACACACACACACACACACAAAAGCATGCCAGACTTGAGGTCCCTGTTAAATCATGGAGTGTCCCTCTATTAGTTTGCTCAAACGGCTGGATGCATCTTCAGCCAGTGATATTACAGAGCAGGTGGAGCGGTTCTGGGCCATTAGCCGCAGGGTCAGTGCAAGGGGACGCGGGCTGCATCCCTCTACAGCTCCAGCCACATTACAAAGCACTGTGTCTGCTTTAATAGCGGTTACGGTAATGACACTGTGCAGCACTCAGGGTGAAGCATTCGCGACATCACTGTTGTAATTGGATGAGTGTTATTTTCAAATCGCTGGGGAGCAGTTTCTTAATTTCAGCCATTTCCTCTTTTTTTTCTCCACCTGATTTGAAACGAGAACATTTGATGAGTGAGCTTAGAGGCAAACTGACCCCCAAAACATCCTGCACCATCATCCTTCATACATGTCTCATACATCCGTGCAGGATCATATAGCTCTTTACTGAACATTATGCTGGGTGACCACAATAGAATATTATACAATCATGATTCAGCAGGTACAAACCTTCAACTTACATGTTCAAAATCAGGCACACACAGACATCAAAGGGGGCCCTTTGTCTTCTTGGAGAGAAAGTGCCCTTTTATAAATTAATATATATACTGTATATATTCCTGTTTGCGCACAGCTTCCCTGTCAAACAAACATATTTACTGAATAAAAAATCACAGCATAGGCAGCCCCTCCCAGCTCCTATCCCAGTTGTGTTTGTCTTGGCTTGTGTGGAGATGAGTGGTGATGAAGACTAAGCTCCCAGAGCCTCCAGTTTACAGCTAATTAGCCAAAAGACAAATATAGCTAACTCGTGTCTTGCTAACATGGATGACTCATGAGCTACTAGCTAATGTAGTAAGTTAGCTAAAGTTTAGCTAAGGCAATACATCATGGCCTTACAGGTTAATGTACTGTACTTAATGGAGACACTACAGGTGAATACAGTGACACTTGTGTCTAATAACGTCATCACAACAATGTCCGTGCACGTCCCTGTCCAAAATGCTACACGAGAACATAGAAGTCAGTACAAGTGCCTTCAAGCTGCGCTTTGATGCTACCATGCAATTTAATGGTTTTATTCATACATTTTTATATTGAAAGAGCGGTTGAGCAAGAGAGATTGTTATCTGTTTTTCGCTGTTAGTCTGTGGCTCATTGTTGCTGGCCAGGACACTCCTGACAAAAAGATATTTCATCTGAAGCTTTCAATGGGGCTGGTTAAAATGGGTTTAACGAAAGGAAAAGAAAGGCAAAAAGATGTGAAGCGTAAACTGATAATCTGCCGGACTATTATCTCGATGTTGGCTTTGGTGTTTTGCCCCGAAGACCGCAGCTAACATCAAAAAGCTAAACCCATCACTCTAAAACATAAGACAAAGTCCACATTGCGCTTTTGTACGGTTTTATCTTTGGATGTGTTTTTGTTTTTTTATCTTGAAAAGGCAGTGCCAGCGTTCACTGTAGTTTTGGCTCATGGACGCTCTCTGGGGACGCCTTTCACTGCTGCAGTCACTCTTTTTCTTATTCCTTTATTCTGTGAATGAAGTTTGAGTTTCTGTAGGTGGTACTCTTCTTTGTTAATTAAACCTTTGCTGCTCAGGTTAATAATTCCTATCAATGTTAAAACATGAAACACACCGCTTACTTACTCACTTACCTAGACCCACGTAAAGGGACACAAGGGATACACCTGAAATACCTCACCAGTATCAATCGATATACTTAGCTTTTTAAAGTGTTTGTTTTTTTGTTCTCACTGATTGAGACTTTTAATGCCCTATGCAATGGAGTCAACGATTAAAGCAGTGAATAAGCAATGTCACTCTAAAAACCACGATTGACATCATCTCTCAAACATGACATGAAGAGTGTGCATTGTTTTCTTGACAAATGAAACTCTATAGTCTTAAAAAACAACAACAAATAATTGACTGGTTAATGTAGCCTCGGTGTGGAGAACTACAAATGTAAAAACTTTAGTGTAATATAGTGTGATCAGCAGAAGAGAATAGCTAAATTGGCATTCATCTATATGAGAAAGCTGCATTTTTTATTTTTTATTTACATCACTCCTCTGACCACAAGCCACAAGACAATAGCCATTTGGCATGAACGATTCAACAATGATGAGTTTGTTCTTTCAACAACATCATGTTCCGTGAGTTCAATTTAGAAGGGCTGTCAAAGCATCGTGGAAACCGTAGAGAAAATGTCGTGTTCTTTGCTAAAATGGCGACGTTTCCCTGCTAGTTCTGCATGGTAGCAGACACAAATGTAGTTCAGAACATAGACAGTAAAATATAATGTTTGAATGAATGTAAAAAGAAACCCTCTATGTGAAAACACCATGAAAGCAAGTGGAACCTGGGAGTTGGGCAGGACCTTAGCGCTCTCTATCAATCAGCCAGACAATCATTTTGAATGGAATAGAACTTTATGGTGGTGTGTAGTTCTGCCTGTGTGTGTGTGTGTGTGTTTACCTGGATCAATACCTCATACATTTAAATCTAAATATATGACTACAAAGTGACTGGACAGACAGTGACGGATGACTCTCCTGCACACAAACACTTAAACCGTGGGTATGAATATAAATGATGTTCATACAGCGGCAGAATCAAATCAGGCTTTGTTTCACTTATTGATCGCTGCTCTATAGATGGAGATCAAAGGTCTTTAATATCAGCAAAATCAACTGTTGACTTGATGCATTAGAGAAGGAGGAGACAGGTGAGAAAATTGAGAGCTGGCAAGACAAAAGAGGACATAAGGTGTGAGGAGAGTGGAGGAGTCAAATAAGGCGATAAAGGAGAAGAAAACGTGGGAGGAGGAGGTGTAAAGAGGACAGGAGAGAAGAGAGATGGATGTAAGAGAAGAGAAAGAGGGAAGGGGGGAGGTGTAAAGAGAGCAGAGGACACGTGAGGAAAGGAGGAGAGGGGAAAAGACAAGAGGAAGGAAGATTAGAGGAGATAAGGCGAGGTGTAAAAGGAAAGATAGTAAAAGGAGAGAAGAAAGAGAGGAGGAGGTGACATGTAAGGAGAGAGGACCAGAGAGGATGAGATAAAAGCAAAAAAGAGGAGACAAGAAAGGAGGATAAGTGGTAGAATAGAGGAAAAAGGAGAGGACAGCCGTCTGACAGGAGTAATAAAGAAGAACAGACGGAGGTGAAAGCAGGTGCAAAGAGAAGGCAGAAGAAGAAAGGAGGGAAAGAGCTGTGAGAGAAGAGACATGGAGAGGAGGTGTAAAGAGCAGTAAAGGTTAGAGGACGCGAGAGGGGAGGTGAGGGCAGGAGGAAACAAGAGAAAAGAGGAGACGGGGTTCACGTAGAGAAGTAAAATAAGGTGTAAGAGTAGGAGGGAAAAGGGAGAAAAGGAAGGAAAGATCGGGCGGGAGGGACAGGTGGCGTGAGAAAAGGGGACGAGGAGAATAAGAGGAAACACATTTATGTGGCAGGAAATGGCATGAGGAGGTGAGTGTCGTAAGGGGAGGAGAGGAGTCACATTAGGTGACAGAGTAACCAGTGAAGGAGATGAGAAAAAAAAACAGGAGAAGAGGTGTCAAGAAAGTTAAGTTGAGAAAAGTGAAGTGAGACCAAGGAAGGCAGGACGAGAGAGGATTAGAAGAGGAGAGAGAGAGAAAAGGGAGGAGGGAAGAAAAGAGGGAAGAAGGATGAGGTGAAGGGAAGAGAGAGACATGAGAAAAGGGCGGAGGAAATGAGATGAGGACAAAAAGAGGAGAAGAGGAGGGATGTGAAAAGGAGGCAAGGTGAGAAAAGGGAGGGCGAACTGACAAGTTGTAAAAAGTGACATGTGGAGATAGAGGACGTGAGAGGAGAGGAGATGAGGAGGAGGAGGAGGAGAAGTGGAGGAGGAGAGACGAACAGGAGAGAAGAGGGGAGGAGTCGGGCTGAAGGAGAGGGTGCAGCACTTAATGAGGGCCGGTCGTGTTTCCAACACTATACGGTATGGGGCGAGTTCCCACAATGCCGCTGTGTAAACAGATTCATGTCCCCACAACATTAGTAATGCCTGCCGACACACACACACACACACACACACACACACGCATACAGACTTTTTGTAGTGCATTGAAGGGCTCCATATTTTTTAAAGTGGCCTTGCTGAAGGTATTGACACTCATGATCTCATTCACACATGAGTACCATGCTAACACACTCTCTCACACACACACACACACACACATGCACACACACACACAGACTCCCTTTCAAGGTTAGGCCTGTGAAAAGTGAGCTGACTGTGAATTAGGGTTTAAGAGTGAAACCGCACACACACACACACACATTGTTGGTAGACATCAGAGAAGGGGTTGTGGTCTACCTGTTTGATCCTCTGCAGCAGGGGGGGCAGCCAGTCTTTGTTGACCTCACAGTGGCTGTCCAGGAAGGTGAGGACCCCGGCCCTCGCAGCATCGGCCCCGCGCACTCTGGACCTGATCAGACCTGAACAGAAGTACGAGTATGCTGTTCAAGAATGCTTCACACTGCTTCATCTCATCCACAATTAAACAGATTAATAAAAACATTTATCTTCTGCTTCTCATTTTGGCAAACGGCTCCACATATTTACAACATCTGCTTGAACTGACGCAACAATACGTTTCAGTCCTCGTGGCCTCGTGAACGACTGTTGTCATCGACGAAGCGATTGCAGCAACTTTTTTTTAAACCTCCTAAACTAATCTGACCAGAGACTTAATAGAAATGTCTTATGAAAGAGTCAACTAATATCCTCAATTGTCAGTTCCCCTCCGTTTAAAGGGTCCGATCCTCAGACTCTCAGAGTATTACCCTAAAGCATTGACTAAGGACTGGTTAACCTGGTGGCGAGGAGACACTGTAAATGCTTCGACAAAATTGCATTAATGTTCTCCTTACACAGCATTATTCACGTTTTAATATAAGACATCGCAGTTCTAAAATGCCTCCCTTTGTTGCTCTGCTTTATTTTGAAAAGAACGAGAGAGCGTTTTCTTCTTCTGAGGTTTTCTTTTTGACGCTAAACTTCCTGCTACACTCTCTTCACAGTGCGGCACTCACGCATCGTCGGAAGAACGGTAAACCTATAAACTCGTTAGTTAGTTATTATTTCATTCATTGAACCTTGTAAGAGAGGAGTTTACATGGGGATTCACGCTGTTATTTTATTGTTTGTACATGTCATTAACTGTGAAAATGTGTCGAGCTAAAGAACATGCTAGAAGATGGTGGAAACACGTCAATTAGCGCCCTTGGAGAGCGGAATGAGTTTTCACGGTGTTCACGGTGCACATGCTGCATGATGCTCGTTGAGAGAAGAAATAAATCAACACCCATTAAAAACTCTCTGCGTCTTGACTAATAAATCCGAGGGGCCGCTACAGACACGCCTAGCTTCTAGCTGCCTACGTCCGAGCGTCTGCCCTGCTTCCTCTGATGTGGCAACCGACCGAATAGCCCGTTTGCGTCAGTCACCAATACCAGCAGCGCTCATTAACGGCAGCTCTCCTCTGATTAATCCGGGCTCTTGTTACGGTGCTAAGATGGGTTTTAGTGGCTCGGACGTGAGCCCCAAGGGACTGTTCATTTCATTGGCTAGAGTAACCTGTAAGAACCTCTTAAGATGTTATGCACACACAACAAACCTAACTTTTTACTACCATCGATGAACTCGTAAATCAAATTTCCACGATTTATACTAATTTATACTATGGTTTGATTGTTTGTCGCAATAAGCTTTAGCAAGGGCAGTAGTAACACAGCTCAATTCAAATTTCAATCTTCAAACAAATCATGGGTCTCTGAAGAATAGGTCACGGCTCCTTCCGAAGACCCCAAAATATCCCCGGAGTCTCCAGTCCGTAAATAACAGGGTGAAACAAAGGAACTTCAGTCCGACATTTGTGATTTTCTGTCGCTGGGGTTAAATGGTTAATCCTTTTCGTACTCAGTTCATCTGACAGTGACAGAGTCCATGAAATCCCTTGCTGTTGAGGGTAAAATAGGTTCTGATGAAAAGGCACAAGGAAATAAACTCGATTTTTAGAGATGTTTAGTTTTTAGACTTTTGGTCATATCAGCTCTAGCGATCCATTCATTCATTTTACAACGCTGCTAAGATAATTTCTTATGATTAATGTTGGTTATGCTCCCGTCTAGTTAATATCGCAGCTTACAATGTTAACATAACTCGTGTGTTATGCAGTTCGCATCAGGATTGTAGATGTAATTTACTCTGGATTACTCCCAGTTTAAGCGAAGCAGGGGTACAATGATCTCAACACATTTGACGCAATCTATCATTTGTTTTGTCTGGGATGCAGAGCAACATGCAGTGACATGTTGTTGTCTTGTTGGCAGTAGTAGTCCTCCATTGGTAAGCACATAAAAGTGTCTACCAGGATCACGTGGACGGCACAAACAGCTTTGATTTTCTTTTGACAGCAATGCAAGTTTTCTACAAAAAAAAAGGTTAAAATTTTAACTTTCAATTTCCTTCCAGTGTTGTCGCTGACTAAAAACCTGTCTGACCTCCTGTCTAAAGTTCTCACATAGAACGTTAGTAAAAAAAATTCTCCCTTTTTTCATTATGATTTCTTATTCAAATCGATTTTTTTTATGACTTTTATAACCTGTAAGTAAACGAAAACTTGTGCGAAAACTGAGAAAAAAAAAGACGTGCATGGTTGTTATTGTAACGTCTTTTAAGATATATTTTGTAATGGCTGATGGTACGGCATAATACTTCTAACACATCTTTTACAAAAAACACAGAAAATATGATATATAAAGTACTACAACTACTACTAATATACAACAAATATTAATGATATTAATAATAGTAAAATGCTCCTCTGAATAAAAATCAACATTATAATAAATACAACGATCTTATAAAATTATGATTTTTGATCAGTTCAGGTTTGTATGCAGCAGGTTTTGTGGAGGCTGACTAGAGCTTCAGGTTTGAACCCCACTTCTGACAAGCAGCGTTGATTCTCTTTAACTTTCCCAGCAACTCTTCATATCTAATACACTGCATGCATGCATACATGCATTCATACATACTTTAAAAGTATCTGTGCAGTGCAGGCACTTGGATACAGCTGATACCGGACGTACAGCCTCGGAGCCGTCAGAGCCGCTCTCTGCTAAATTGAAATCCTCCACTTTGCCTGCTGAAATTGATTCTTTTCAGGGCGGCAGATCGGATAAGACAGTATATATTCAACTTTCACGCTCACGAGCTGTGACTGATCAGTTACACACATGCAAACACACGCCTCCATCCTTCCGCCCACACACACTCAGGCATACACACTGGGCATTGGAAGGGAATGGAACCCTTAACCTTGGCATTGTTAGTGCCTTGCTCTACCTATTGACATCCCCCATCCCCCATCCCTCTCCCTCGTCAGTCGGCACAGAGGGAAATCGATGCAGGGCTCTTAGAGGCCCTGTCAGACATGGACACAACCTTCTAACAGGCCCATCACACTCTGCATGTGCGAGTGTGTGTTAGAGGAAAGGTGTGTGTGTGTGTGTGTGTGTGTGTGTGAGTGAGTGAGAGAGAGAGAGAGAGAAAGGGGGTGAAGGTTAGTGTCAGGAAGAGAAAATGTGTGTGTCGGCTGATTGTGGTTGTTTCGCAGAAAGACGGACTGTGTGTGTGTGTTTAAATGGGCCTGTTATGGAGGTCTCCCTGATGGGGGCCAGTGTTCTCTTCTATTTGGACTAAATGGTCTAATCAATACTCCCTGACATGGAGACGTGTGTGTGTGTGTGTGTGTGTGTGTGTGTGCGTGTGTGTGTGTGTGTGTGCCACTTTGAATGAGTGTGTACACGTGTGCAAGGCTGAGTGTGCAATACTGTGTGTGTGTGTTACCGTGACTGTGCGTGGGTCCATTGTGAGCGTGTGTGTGTGTGTGTGTGTCGGTGACATTGTACGAGGGGCTGCGAAGTTTCACGCTGCTCTGTTAGGCCGAAGCTCAGCCAATTAAAAATCCCATTTCATCCTCAATAAGGCTTTATTTTCTGGATGGATGGACACACACACACACACACACACACACACACACATACACACATAAACTGGGCCCACATACAAGCAGGCACACAGATACACTCACACCAGTGGACACCCATTTACTGACACACACACACACACACACACACACACACACACACACACACACAGTGCAGGAGAGGCTGACTTTGTACAAGGGAGAGTGTTAATGTACATTAATAACTCTTAACTGTCTCTACCTATCACAGCTGTGTTTATGTGTGTGTGTGTAATTGTACTATTGTATGCTTGTGAGGACATTTCAGAGTTTTAGACCTACCCTGCATGAAGTGTATGTTGGATTCTCCATTTTGGAAAATTGTCGGAAAGGTGTCGACATTGTTCAACAATCCATCAAGCACTTTGTTTGAATCATAGTGGGGCCTTGAAGTCTTGGTTGTCGGACTAAAGGAATAGTCCACCACAAATCTTTTAAGAAATACTACCTTGGAAGGGCTCTAAAAGGTTTGTAGGTTGCTCCTTCATGGAGGAAAGCAGTTATGGGATATATGGGATTCTAAAGGTGACCCAGACTCCCAAAAAAAGAAAGAAACTTCTCAAACAACTCCAGTGTTTAAGTTAATTATCTGCTGATGACCTCTATGTTCAGTTTGCTCCACACAGCTTCACACAAAGACACAGACAAACATGGACTACTTGCACAATGGCCTCCTCATAGCTTCAAAGCTCTGCCAGTATGGCGTATTTAGCGATTTATTGGCAAAGCGACGATTGTTTAGGACACACTCAACATTTGGATCCAGGAGAAGACACAAGATCCCTCTAGGCGGCGCAAATGAAACTGAAGACGCAACTGCACAAGTTTAAAATATTTTACAGTTGTTTTTTTTTTTTTTTACAATCGCTAGGACACATTTCTCAATACTTAGCTAACTTTTTCAAAACTCTTCACACAGTTCTCCTAACCAACTTTCAGCTCGGCACAGCAGTTAACTTCACATTCAAAATGCACTAAAACTACCAAAACACTTCATTCACGTCTCAAATCAACTCTTTCTTCCAGAACACTAGCAAAGGTTGTCAGCCAACAAACACACTTTGTCACTCATAAAACAATGACCTAAAAAACACTAACAACATGTAGCATTATACAATGTTTTCTTCTGTAAGGACGCCTCTCTGCTGTTTAGAATTCACTGCAATATACGTGACTGGGTTGAATCAGACGTCCACTGTGGCTCTCTTCCCAATCACATTCCTTCATCGTTGCCGTGTTTTAGCCAAGTTGAAACCGGCCTCATCCACAAAGATGGATATGTGGGGTGTTTGCCTGCCTTCAATCTCCGTGACTCTCTGAAATAAATCCACAAGGCAACACGAGAGTTAGGCTGTTACAGTAGTAGTCATCTGCGACTACAGCTCTCGATCTTCCTCTGAATCTTCTTCCGCCACGCATACGTATTCCTCTCCCTCTCCCAGCCACTCTTCTTCCTCTTGCAGCCACTGCTCTGTTCTCTGGCCAGGTCCATGTTTACATCACAATGCAAAAAAAACTGTTCCAAAGTTGTCTCCTTTTTTTAAAGATGGTAATGAAAGTGAAAGAGTAACACCTGTGTAGGTGTTCAGCTGCAATGGGAATCAGCTGTGGTTGGTCCAATTGTTTTTTTAGAGTATTTTATTTTTGGATTCGCAAATATATTTCCTTTACAATAATAATGCAGAAATGTAGCAAATTGCTGTCAGATTTGTATTACGTTGTTGTTTTGAACTTAAGCTTAACAGTTTTGAATACTGTATGTAGGCATGTGCAGTGGCCTGTGGGTACACAGAGCTTTGGCGGTTGTCGAAGTGAGAAAAGAATGAATGGAATTTCAAAGATGTCGTCATTCAAGGCATTTTGATCCAAAGCAACGATAAATGATCCGCAGTTTAGCCCACATAGACTTCTGTTGTGATCACTGTGTGAAGAGTTTTGAAAAAAGTGACCTAAGTATTGAGAAATGTGTCCTAGGGATTGTAAAAAGCTGTAACTTATATTAATGAGCATACAGGGACAAGTAGCAAAATGAGAGGGTCCGGTGGGAAAAAAGAGTGAGAGCTAAAGTTTCCAGCAAGTGTTGAGCTCAATCAGAGTCTGAGCATACAAACACATAAACAGGCTCTTGCCACGCAAACACACGCACAGCCTGTGCGTTTGGACACTATCCAGGGCATCTGTACAGTTCATGCATTGGCTGTTTGTGGCAAATAAATATGGACTAAAAAAACTCCAGCCTTCAATTAACCACAAATAAAGCAATCTGAAACTACCTTTAGATTAGGTTTAGGTTCACGTTATGATAACATGCTAGGGAATGCATTATGTCTATGAGGGTCCTCACTAGTATATAAGTACTAACTGTGTGTGTGCGCGTGTGTCAGAGACGATATACAGTATCAGCCTGGTGTGTTTTTATGGGCATTAAAAAGACAATCAAGTCAGAATCCTGAAGCCGTAAACCATTAACTAGCCAAACTGATGAACCCTGCCTGTGTGTGTCAGTGTGTGATCAGCATGACTGTGCTATAATGAAACCCTTCAGTGACAGCATGTAGGACAAGCGTCCCTGTTGTTAAAGAGAGAGCGGCGGTCAGAGAGGTGAGCGAGAGAGGGGACAAGGGAACAACTATGAAATATAAGAAAGACCGTGAAAATGGGACAACGAGAAAGAGTGAGAAATGCAGGGAAAGGTATTTCTGTGCCGTAATCTGAGTTCAAATTGCACTGCTCTCCCCGAGGCAAAAACAAGCACGTTAGAAGGGGTTTCTACTTTAGTTTGTCCC
Organism: Coreoperca whiteheadi; assembly: GCA_011952105.1. Classification (NCBI taxonomy): domain Eukaryota; kingdom Metazoa; phylum Chordata; class Actinopteri; order Centrarchiformes; family Sinipercidae; genus Coreoperca; species Coreoperca whiteheadi. The sequence continues at coordinate 24,005,666 of CM022481.1, read as the reverse complement.
GGTGAGAACGCTGCTATTTGAACTCAGGTGGCACCAAATAACAGCAATGAGACGTCGGAAAATGTCTGTCTGTCAGGTCAGAGTTGTGAGTGAGAGCGCAATCTGAGCCACCCGGAGAAGATGGCGCTCCAATGGAAGGGTTATTGTGAAGGTTTAAGTGTCGGTGTCTTTTCATACTGTCGGCCCTTGTTCACAATGGCATCTTTGAACCGTGAGAGACAAAGTTTTTAGCTGGAATGGCTTGAAACGTCCTGTGTTTCTATGGTTTATAAAAGCCTGTTGTTATGATACTTAGTGAACGTTGACTTCACACTTCACAAGCGCTAGCTCAAAGTTCAGTTCACACAGATTGAAATGAACTAGTTCACAATTTAGAATTTTGAACTAAGTTACATTTAGTATCTTTTATCCAAAGCGACTTACATATGAGAACATTCACAAACCGAAGGCGCAGCTTCGGGAGCATTTTTTGGGGTTCAGCATCTTGCTCAGGGATACTTCGACGCATGGCTGGGGGATTGAGCCGCTGACCTTCCGATTGGCAGGCGACCGTTCTGCCGCCAAGCCACGGCCGCCCCTGGGTCGCCCCTGGGTCGCCCCTGGGTCGCCCCTGGGTCGCCCCTGGGTCGCCCCTGTGAGTCTGACTTGAGTGGAGGAACTTTGCGGCTGCCGGCACGTGGTCTTTCCCTTCGCTAATGAATTCTTGTGATCACTCATTCACTCGCAAAAATTTCCCAAGACCGGTCGGGTGCTTCAACTCGCTGTTGTTTCAACAACCTGTGACCCATCAGATTCTGCAGGCTGCCGTAAAACACACAGCGTCGTTCGCTCCCGCTCTTTTAGTCCGTTCATGCACAGCACACAGTTGACTTGCATGAATGAGTTGCACTAACAGGCTCCTCTAATTGCAGCACTGTCAGGAAGTTTGTAACGGCGTGATGCATGTTCTGTTCTGGTTTGTTTATAAGGCTTTGGATAACTGCTAAAGCTAGGCCCCTCAGGTCCTCTGAACGAGGCCTGCCAGTTGTACCTCGCTCGAGACTGAAAACACTGTGCGTTCGCTGCCCTGGGTCCCAGGCTGTGGAACAGTGTTTTTGTGCTTGAGTTATGTACTCTATTCTGTTTTGTGTGTGTTCTTTTCTTTTAACATTGTATCTTGTTGTTAAGCACTTTGTAACCTAGGTTTTGAATGGTGCTATTTAAATAAAACTTTACTTACTTACTTAAATAACCCTAGCACCAAAATCCAGTATTCCTAGAGGCTGCGGTAGATTGTTTAATATGGGTCGCTTCCCCACATATATTGAAAGCTACCAGTCCCTGCTGGCCACTGCATTATCAAGTGACAATAGCCTGATGAATTTGGAGATAAGGGTTTCAAATATGTATTACATTGTTTGACTGCCAGACTGCTTTGAAGGTAGGGGGCGACATCCTATTGTTAACAGGGCATTCTTTTTGAAAATGACTCAAATGATCAAAAAGTCTTTGGTTCTTTAATGTTAAGTGCTTTCATTAACTTTCCGTAGTACTGGCAGTGAAATCTCTACATAGTTCTAGCATCCCGCAGGTGGAACATTTGGTGGGAAAAGGTTAATGAACTGAAACACCTAAACTCAGTCCTGAGCATCAAATAGCAGTTTCAGCTCCTTTAAGATCCTGCAGATACACCCAGAATCATCTGCAGTGGAACAACAGGAACGTTTTCTGGCCCCTCACCATGCATTTGGTTCCAAAAATGCTCATGACCCCATCGCATTGTCAAGCTGTCATGTTAATTTGTGTACTGCATGCATTTGTATTCTATATTTAAGAGCATGGAGGCAGCTCCAAATGGATTATATAGAAAAATGATAAGCATAGTCATGACGCATGACTGCATTAACCATTCAAATGCATTTAAATGGGGAGAGCAACATCCACATTTGGCGGGATTGAGGTACTGACTCTCCACTGGTTGTCATTCATGATTTTGACAAGTTATTTATGAATTTTGTTTTATTTGAATTTTTGTCCACAGCTTTTCTGGCATTTTACAAAGGAAGATTTGCAGGTTGTGGTCTTGATTTTGAATTTGTGGTATATTTGGTTTCAGCTCATGGAAGACATTTTCTCTTCGGTAACAGTTCTTATATGACAGTCTGCGCCTCGCTTTGCCTCTCTGGGCTCTATTTCAGCAGCAGCTCCTGTCAATACAATTCACTTCAGGTCATTTCAGTTCTGCACTTCCATATGTAGCCAAAGATGAATGAATCAATTTCACCTCAGCCACCGACTGTCTGTACGTCTCTCTGACTGTCTGGGAGTGTGTGTTTGTATAAGGAAATGTTTAGGATGAAAAGGATGAAAAGCCCAGAGGTTTTTCATTAACCCTGAGCCAATTTATTACGCTAAAATACTTTTTACACGCACATGGACACATAAATAGTATACTGCTGATAAGTGTATGCAGAGACACACACATACACATACAAAAGCAGTATGGATGATTAAACATGCAAATATACACACACATACATGTTAAAAATGCTAATGTAAATCGTCGCACACGCATGTGTAAACTATACATCTACACACAAAAAGACAAGTACACAAACAGTTGGTGCCATACCTTCTCTCTTGTTGTTGCGAATACATTTGACTTTGGGCAGTTTGGTGAGAAGCTGACAGTCACTTTCTGTAAAGGCACAAAAGACACCATGAATTCAAATAAACAGAAACGTATATAATAGGATAGAATTGAATAGAATAGTGTGTGCTGTGTAATATATCTTGATAATTTCTTGACTCTGCAGGGAAATTAGCAGCTCGTTGAAACGCTCTGCAGCAGCAGGACGACAATTCAAAGCTTTCAGTTTGACAACTGAGACATTTGTTTAGTTGCTGTTCAGCCGACTGTGTGCTCCCCGCTGAATTTTTGAGTTGTATTAATATATTATTTAAAATATAACTGTCTGCTGTAATACATGTTCAAAAAATACTCTGGTGGAAAGTGTCAAAATTGGAAAATGAAAAAGGGGGGGGGGGGGGGGACAGGGCTGAGTCATTTACAGAAGTGAAATTAATATTTAATACATGTTTTGGAACAACAATGGAATTTGAAAATATTGCCTGTTCTTACAACATGAGAATCCGATTCAACACGATTCCATCATTTCTGAAAAATACAATCATTAATTGTAATGCCAAAATAGTGAGGTAATAACGAGAAAACTAGAGGAGTAAAGTGCGTTAACAAGAGATGAATAAACCTGATTACAGTTGTGCTGCAGATACTAATTGTTTAAATTGTTATTGATTATTCTGCCAATTGTTTTCTCGATTATTCGATCGACCATTTAGCCCAAAAAATGCTGGGGAATAGTGGAAATGACCGATCACCATTTGCCAAGAGTGCATGGTGACGTGTTCAAGTTGCATGTTTTGTCCAACCAACAGTCCAAAATCAAAAGATATTCCTTTAACAATGATACAAAAGAAGGGAAAAGCAGCAAATGCTCACATTTGACAAGCTGAAACCAGAGAATATTTAGCATTTTTGCTTTGGAAAATGACTTAAACAATTATTAAAAGACCTGCTGATTAATTTCCTAATCCTCTAATCAATTAATTGGCTCATTGTTTCAGCTCTATCCTAGAGTCATTTTCAAAGTTATCTGGCAGTTAAACATACTAGAAGAAAACATTGTTATCTAATCGTGCTGCGACATTTACTAAATTAATAACTAATGCTTAACTATTACTTTTACTCAGTGTTTTACCTAATTTTATTCACATTTAATTCTCACAGAGAGCCACAGGGAGATTGAAAGTTCTTTATGACTCTCACTACCGCTCGCTCTGCTATTGTGCTACGAAAAGAACAAAGATTAAAAAAAAAGGCTTTGGGGGGGAAAAAAACAAAACAGTCTTCGATCACACTGTGAAAGTTTAGTGGCCCTGAACGACTGAAAACCTCCATCAGAGCCCTCTGAACCAGAGGTCCCCTCCTGGTTGCTTTCCTCTCCACTGAACTTCTCCTTTCAAGTGGGGAACTGCGAACTCTTTGTGAAAAAAGGCAAGAAAAGACTTTGACCCAGACAGAAATGTTTTGACCCATTATGAGGGTTAATTCTTGAAAAAAAAAAAAAAAAGTCATTTCGTGACCTGGGACTCAAAAGCTACAATTTTCTGCCAAAACTACAAGTTCACTCAGGACTGTCAGCAGCAAGGCTTTCACCATTTTTTGCAACATTATGCGTTTTTAGTTTGTTTTGGAACAAATCTAAGAAAATGGTGACACAGACTGTCCCCGAGCTGACAAACCTTTAATGAACATGAACACGCACTGTTTTAAAGAAACCTACAGACTTCACAAGCAATTAAATGCCCAAAGAGGAGGACGCTGGAGAGCGTTCTGATAGCAGGCAGCAGTGTAGCCACAGCTCAGAGTTGTTGAGCGCACATTTATATGGACCGCCTATTGAGAGAGATACAACGTGGACATTTGTGATTGGACGATGTGCGACACGTGACCATAAAATGACTTCCGTGCCTGCCTGAACTACCACGAGGCTCCATTTTCAAGAGTTCACTCACTATGACCGTCTACAACAGGGGTACTTGTGCACCAGGGGTACTGCTGCATTTGCCAGGAAGATTGTTGAGGAGCTATGCTACTAAAAATAGAAATTATGATTTGGTAAAAAAATATATATATAAATCACATATTTTTGGTAGGAAGATATAATCAGGTAGGAAGAATACACTACAAATAGGATTACAAATTGGTGAGGCTGATCTTTATATTTATCGTCACCTATGGACACAAAAGAGACCAAAAACTAATATATCTGTTTAAGGTCAGCGCGAATGAACACATATGGAACATGACAGGTGGTGTCTGATAGGACTGGGGGGGACTAAAAAAGTTTAGGGAACCACTTGAAAAGAAAACTATAAATCCCTCATAGCTACCCTTTTGATAATAGTGAGCGACAGGCTTTCTGGTCGAGGAAGAAGGATTCTAGTGATGTGCAGCACGATGTTAGTGTGGGGAAAAAAGGATTCACGCTAGGTCAATTATCCCAAAATAAACCACTGCAAGAAATTAAGATAATAGCCAAAGGCAAGATATAAACGTTATTAAATGACACACTGCTGCGTGGGAGGAAATTAAGTTCATGAGCAGTTTTTCCTCTGTGGTTTTATAGATTAGTCTTCACATTCAATTGTAGGGTGACATGTGTGTATTGGGGCTGCAAGTAACGACTATTTTCATTATCGATTAAACTGCCGATTATTTTCAAGATTAATCGATTAATTGTTTAGTCTATTAAATGTAAAAAAAAATGCTCATCACAATTGTCAGAGCCTAAAGTGGCGTCTTCAAATTGCTTTGATTGTCCAACCAACAGTTCAAAACCCAGAGACTCTTCACTCACCATCATAAATGACAAAGAAAAGCAGCAAACCCTTACATTCAAGAAGCTGGAACCAGCAAATGTTTCACATTTGTGCTCGAAAAATAACTGAACTGATAAATCGATTATCAAAATAGTTGGAAACTAATTTTCGATCGACTAATCGAGTAGTCGACTAATGGTTGAGGCTCTAGTGTATGTACCGCATCATTAACACTATTTATCTTGTTCTTTCCTCGTTGGAACATATTTTATCTTTGGTTCTTGCATATACCAGTCTCCACTGCTGATTGAATCTGTTCTGTTAAACTTATGTTTAAATGTTCCTAATGATATCATTATAATTTCACCTGTATTCATGTGCAATGATATTACATTTACATTTAGTCATTTAGCAGAAGCTTTTATCCAAAGCAAATTAGCGAGGGAGACAATGGAAGCAATTATAACAACACAAGGTAACAAAAAGTATAAGTGCACCAGAAACTAATCTTTTAAAGCCCAGCACAGTATACAAAGCTAAGGATAGGATCTTTTTTATGAAAAGAGATAGAAAGGAAGAAGAAGTTAGTGATTGTCAGTTAGGTGTTGACGGAAGATCTGCTGATCTTGTAGAAGCAGGCAGATTATTCCACCAATGTGGAACGGATCCAGAGAAGGTGCGCAAAGGTGATTTTTTTCCTTTTTGGCGCGACACCACCAGACGTCGTTCGTTTGCAGAGCGCAGGGACCTGGCAGGAACATAGATCTGTATCAGATATGTTAGTGCAGAACCAGTGGTGGTCTTGTAGGCCAGGAGCATCGCTTTGAACCTGATGCGGGCGACAGCAGGGAGCCAGTGTGACCTGATGAAGAGAGGGGTTACGTGCGCTCTCTTCGGCTCATTGAAGACCACTCTTGCTGCCGCGTTCTGGAGAGGTTTGGTTGTGCGAGCAGGGAGTCCGGCCAGCAGCGCATTGCAATAGTCCAGTTTGGACAGGACAAGAGACATTACCACCCACAGATTTCTGGCCATGCTGGACGGTTTAATGGTCAATCAGCCTAGTTGAACAGAGAGGTTGTGGTGAATCTTTGGGTTGGCCGGGATCACAAGCAATAATATACAATATTCTTGAACATGTGTGATGCAGCATACTGATGACCGTACACCTCGACCCAGAGCATTGTGCCCCAGAGTGTTGTTTGAAGACAAACAAGTCTCAGGGCTGCCTTTTTTCAAAGTCTAGACTTAAAACAAACAAACTACCAGCGCTTGTGCTCTTAATTTGGACATGACGAAGAGAATAACACAGGCCACGGCGTGACATGCAATTGATAACCAGAAGCTCAAGAGGTGTAGAATTGGGATTTGCTGTAACTGGTGCGTGGGTTTACTCCCCTTTATGAGGATACGTATAAATCCTAAATGGTATGTGTGTGTAACTTCTGTGCGTCCGTTACCATCTGCCCTGATTGGCTGTCGGGTTGGTGGCTCAGCAGGTGTTTTTGATAATAGGATGTTGGAAAGACTGTGGAGAATCGTCAGCAGGTACTGAGCCACCAGTTTCAGAGTGCATGCTCTGCAAAGCTGGTTTTTCCTTACTGGAATAATTGGTGTTTATGTTCTCTTCTCTCTGCTGCAAAGGAAGTTTTGAAGTTTCTTTTTGTTTCTAGTTCATGTCTGTGTCTCTGTATTTCACCAACTACTAACCAACCGCGGTGCAGCCAGAGGCTCAAAACATTTGGCACAAATGTGGCAAAGCGTGTCTTCGAGACCTTAAACATGAGATTAAGTATTTCCCAATATGTTGGCCGTTAAGCCATTAGGTGTGATGTGACAAGTGATGTGTGCTCATGGATCCACTAACAAGATGATCTCGCTGTGTTGACTTTTCAAACTAAAGCGCTGATCTTTTTGTTGCTTTCTCTGTTGTTTCCTTGAGAAAATTTCAACTGTGACTTAAAGTTGCACTGAGGAGGATGAAGAAACGTAAGCAACCTCGAAACAGATGAGTAAAGTTTGTGACAGTGAACTCGGGTAAAGTTCTGGGAACAAATCAAATCTTAAAAACAGGCATTTGGTTTCACTTCTCCTGAAGCTGCTGTTTCACTGCATTTCTGTACACTGTCATTGAGTTGTCTGTTGCATGTTAGTGTTTTTCTCATCACTGCTGTACTCCCTGGACATAAAAAACAAAAGTGCAGACATATTGTTTCTGATCTTATCAAGGTCAGCTCAGCAGATATGGAGGAGAACAATTTTGGTGATTGCTCCTCTTGTAAAAGTGTTCAAAGGCTTTTAAAGACAGCGTATGCGATTCTGGAGAAATCCAATACCATGACAGATACCATGATATAGAGCGAACCACGACACAGCAAGTAATGTACCTAACGTTAGCTAGGCTGGGGGTTAGCAATCTGTCCCTACAGTTGCTGCTGCGAAGCTAACAGAGCCACTGTGTTTGTTTCCCATTTACAGAGCCAAGGCTGAGTACAAACACCAGAGTTTTTTTCAGCGCACACACTGAACGGACAGCTAGCGGACCGTGAGGAGATATTTGCTGGATTTGACAAGAAGACGTGTATTGGATTAGAAGTGCACAGCCCACCTTTATCAGTCCCTGTACAATAACTTTAACTGGCTGTCCCTGTACATCAGTGATAGAAAGTAACTAATTTACTCAAGTACTGTAGTTAAGTTCAATTTAGAGGTACTTATAGTTTATACTCCACCACATATACGCCACTATTTTATGTTATAAATATGTATACATGTGTACACAAAACTTATGAAAAAAATATGATGCATTTCAATAATTCAAACCACCTAAAATAGTTAGAACTCCACTGTGACTGGCTACAACATTAAAATGCTGGTTACACATGTACATGTCAGTGATAATAATCCAATAACTGATATAAAATTCTGAAGGGGCCACTTTGCTTAATGAGCACTTTTACTTTTAGTACTTGGGGGGCCTGGGGCAAAAATGGACCCCTACTGAAAGCTCTTAAGACCCTCATGTTCTCTCTGTGCACTGTGCGTGTATTACCACACCTTTAAATAAACAAATTAAACACATTTCTAGGAATATGCACCATGTGAGCAGAATATAAACTTAAATAATGAAGGTATCAAACGTAAGACAAATAAATCAAGAACTTTAACACAGTGCCCTCTTTAAGTATAAGGCAAGGCTGGCATTATTCTGTATTTTTGTTTCTGCTTACAAATCATATGCACTCAGCCCCAAGCCCATTGCTTCCTACTCAAGACTTCATCTTTACAAAAAGCCTCATTCTACATAATCAAAATACTTCCAGTTTCATTGTTTTATGTGAAATCTTAACAATTTTCTGCGGTCTGTTTGGTCTATTTCACCTGGACTTTCTGTCTCGCTGGAGACAGAGCGGACACAGCTGCAGGCAACACACCGTTCATGCGCAGCTCGTCGGTCTCCTCTTTGACCCAGAATGGAGGTCTCTTTTTATGAGGATAGATATGTCTCAGTATTATTTGTGAGAACAGATCGTCAATCCGTGCGTAAGTGTGCAATCAGAAAATTTAAAGCTCCTTCCACAAATACAAGCAAGAGATGTGTAAACTCACAAAAATATCTTGCAAATATACAAACAATTTCCACAAATTAAAAAAAAATATCCGGGACTACATTCAAGTAATTTACAACAGTATTTCACAAATAAAAATTGGATTCACAAATGCCTGTTTGAAAGTTGGAAATGTTAGGAAGATATTTAGAAATGCTTTTCATTTATTTGTAAATTAATTTAATGCATTCACAAATATGTTTTTATTTGTGGAATTTGTGTATTTTCAAACCAGTTTTATATTTGCAAAATATGTTTGTGACTTTACAAATCTTTTTTGTATTTGTGGAAGGTGTTTTATTTTTACAGATTACACCTTTCCACACGTACTGTCGATCTGTTCACACAAATAATATTGAGACAAATCTATCTCCATATATTGTCACCTTCATCGTAATCCTGAAACCCAGCTGCTGTGGACACATTCCTCCCTCTGACCGGTTATGTAGATCTCTTTGCTGCCTGAATTAAACCGATCGCGTGCTGCATAGATTTATTTAAATTTAATTTGATAAGGATGATGCAATTAAACATAGTTTCAATACAGAGCACGACACTGATGTGCTGGACAGAGAGTTGATAGCTAGGCGTTAATAACACGTTAACGCTAATTCATTTTAACGGCACTAATTTTATTAACGCAGCGCACATTTTCTGTTTGATCCGTGGCCTAGCCCTTTGTTGGAGAAATCGAGAGCAACCACAGACGTAAAGGATGCAGCAGCAAACAGAAATGGGTAAAGAAAAGGGCTAACATTAACATTACTATTCTGAAACAAGAGACGTTATATAAGCCTACATAAGCTACCATTTTTTCTGTTGAACTTTTATTAGATTCTAGGTAGAAATAAAAGAAAAGGGCGTTTTTACACTGAGCACGTTTGCTGCAGTCCAAGTCCAAGCGCGATAGTTTGCTCGGTTTCCCCCGCAGCGCAGGTCAACTCGATACTGTTGAACCCGGATGCATTTGTGTGCATCTTACATAATCACAAACATCCACAGGCTATGATAGAAAACAGAATGCGGGTCAGTATATTGGAGGAAGGGGGCTTTTTGTTGCACGCTTGTAAAGGGACTCTGAGGAGATTGCGTGCGCGATGTGCGAATACACTGCAAGCTCGCCCTCCGTCATATCCAAAGGTAAATCATTAACACCATCACCTCTTGTGTTTTATTGAACTATACATTATAATCGGCTAAAACGAATGCGCGGGTTACTTTTCTGAACAAGAGTGCTCCCGAGTCCATGTTTCTCACACTGTTCACGTGAATCGCGGCGCAGTTCGAGAGCAACCAAACTCCTCCTCCAGGTAGTCTCGGGTTCGGTACCCTGGTGCGCTCCCAGGTCCACATGACAGCTTGTAAAAACTGCCTTTGTTTATATTCTTAAAATGAGAGAAAGCACTGCTTATTCTGAATTTTTAAGCTTAGGCTTAAGAGATGTGAAAAAGTTCTTTGAAAAACATCTCTGACCTTTGATACATGTCTAGTTTTCATGCTCTGATGGGTTCACTAATAATAAACGCACATTTGCATAAAGCATGCATATTTTTCTATACCCATGTTGATTAGAGTATTAAAACTTGAAAAATATCAATTTAAGTTACATTTAGAACTGATAAAAATGTGCGAATAACTTGCGATTAATCACGAGTTAACACTTGACAATCATGCGATTAATTGCGAAATATTTTAATCGATTGACAACGCTAATAAAAACATAATCAATGACAATTCAAGGCATACAGTTTGCGACAGGCCAACTGTAATAACACAAAAGTATTCCCCATCCGAGAATCTATATCGCTCATCGTCAGGAAAAGAATCAGTGAAAGGGCGGCGCCAGTTACAGCTGATTGAGGCCGAAACTCTGAACATAACCTCCTCCGGAGCAGGTTACGTGTTCAGCATAAGTTACCATTGTCATGGTTTTGGGTTTGTGTTCGGTTACTTCCTGTTATATTTGGAAACAGTCTCCTTCCCTCATGTGTCTTCTAGTTTGGCTTCCTGTCCTTGAGTGTTTTCACCTGTGTTGATTGGTGTCGCCTGTTATCCTGCTCTCCCCTGTGTATTTAGTCTCTGCTCTTCCTTTGTCCTGTGTCTGTTCGTATTTCATCACTGCTGTGTTGGTTCTGTCTGCCTGTTTGTTTCTGGTACCCTGTTTGCAGATTGTCTACCGCCACTAAAGACATTAAACATCTTCAGTGAACTCATCCGCTTTGCCTCCTCAGTCTCCCGGTTTGCCATCACTCGTGATAACCATGGTGATCTAGCACAGGTTAAAGCCGGCCACCTTCGTGACACTGAAAACACCCCTCTGGAAAGTGTGTCTGTTTGTTTTTGTATATGTGTGTGCGTGTGCGTGTGTGTGTGTCTGTGTCCAGCTGCAGCTCACTGTCGTCACTGAAGTCGTCCACCAGAATGATCTCATGGATGAGATGAACTGGAGTTCGGTTCAAAACGCTGGGGAGACAAAAGAAAATATTAGTCTCAAATATGCAAAAAAAAACAAAAAAAAACAACAACTGGTATACAGTGGAAAGAAAATGCATGTGCAATATACAGAAAGCAAGAATGTAAATGCCAACCTGCACACACACACGCACTCAGTTGCTCATGAATCCATTATGTACGCACTGCACGCCATATGAAACAACATATTGAAAATGTCAGCCCAAATTCCTGTTATGAAAATGTATGACGTGTCACCTCTAAAAAAACTATTTCATTAGAGAGGGAGATTGAAACATAAAAAATTCATAACTTTTACTGGAAGAAAATAGGAAAATGTGTTTTGTTCTGGGTGGGTTTCTGCTCTATTTTATTTAATTATTTCATATCTTCAATAACCTCTGTGTTTATCATCCCCTCTGGATAAGGCTGAGGGGAGGAATGACAGGAAGGAGTGATGGAGGAAAGAGAGACAGATGACAAGAGGGAAAGACTGTGGACGGAAAGGGAGGAGGAAGGTTCGGTTAGGGGATGAAGGAGGGAGAAAAAAAAAGGAAAACTACTAAAATGAATGTAAGGAGGAGGGCAACAAGGCTGCCGGGGATAGTTATATATAAAAAAAAAAGAAAGGATGGAGGAGAAAGAGAGGAGAGGACGAGAGAAGGACGAAAGACGAGATTATGGGAGGAAAGAAAGAACTGGAGGTGTTAGAAGGAGGGAGGAAAGGAGGAGACAGAGAGAGAAAAACAGGCTAGGAAAGGATGGAAGTAGTGCAGAAGGGAGGAAGAAAAGAAAAGAAAGAAAAAGGGAGGGAGGGAATCCCTCACAAATAGGAATAAACTAAAAATGGGAAAAGGGTGTGGGGATGGTTGGAGAGGATGAAAGTGGGAAGGACAACATGGAGCAGAGAGGTAAAGATAAGAGTAGAGTCCGGAGGGGAGGAGAGAGAGAGAGCGGACAGAATGTGGAAAGTGGAGAGGAAAGAAAACCTGAGAAAAGAAATCTGGAAAGAACAGGAGAACGGAGAGGGAAGAGGAGTTGCATGGGAGGAGCGAAGGAAAGGAAGAGGAATGGAGCAAGAACACAAAAGAGGGAGTTAATAGGAAAGGTGGGAGTAAAGAAAAGGAAGGAGGGAAAGAAAGGGAAGACATTTTCATGTGGTATAGGGTGGAATTATTTATTGGTGGATGTGCATATTGATTATGCTGTGTATATGGATTCATTTTATTCTGTCATTGGATCCTACTGAAGATAACAGTCTTAAAAGGGCTCACAAATATGAAGTTTCATTTGTAGAAAAAGGCTCAGTAATTTCCTAAGACAGCTGGACACTGTAGTTCTTAGCAAAGGTTACTCACACAGGAGTTACTGGAATAGTGCATTTGTTGGGGACTATTTTCAGCTGCGGATTAATACGCATTCAATGGTCTAATCAGTAGTCAGGCACCAGGACAAGTGTACGTGTGGGATGTGAGTCAAAATAAACGACAGACACTGAGACAGATAACAGATGGATGGAATTTGGGAGAGGTGAAAATGAAGGAGGGAGCGAGGGACGGAGGGATGGAAGGAGCTGAGGCTGATAATGTAGGAGGAGGAGGTGTGGAGAGAAACTATGAGTCTCTGAGGCACCGGACTCCATCAGGAGGAGTGATGGATGCAGGGGGGGGGGGGGAGTGGGATTGAGATGAAAGAGAGAGGGATAATAAAGGAGGAGACAGAGAGAGAGGGGTGGGGGTGGGGTGGCAGGCTAGTAAGGGAGACAAATAACCCTGATTGTAACTCTCTTTCTCTCTCTCTGTGGAGTCGAGGACCAATCAGGAGAGAGATGGATGAACGGACTGATGGATGAGATGGAGGGAAGAAGGGAGGAGGAGGAAAGGTGTGGGTCAAGTAAAATAAGAAAGAAGGGTGGAATCCAGATCGAGGGAGGGATAAAGATGGAGAGGTGAGGTGATCAAGTAGAAAGATTAATAGTGCGTTTATCTCATTAGATCACATTTAGCCCTCCACTCTATCTATCTATCTATGTTGATGCAGATAGACATGTATGGATGGACACAAGCTCTTTTCTTTCTTTTTTCCTCCTCTCTCCACCTCCTCTCCTCCCTTTCACCACCTCCCCGCCTCTCTCTCTCTCTCTCTCTCTCTCTCTCTCTCACACACACACAGGAGTTCCCATTCTCTGGTTCACAGGCCACTAGCTATGAGGCTTAACCTCCCCTCAGGCGTGCTGAGGGAGAAGCTATCTTCAGCTCACAGAAAATATTATCACCGCTGACAATACCGCAGTCGGCTGCCACAGAATAGCAGCTCTATATCTGCGCCGCTCATTTCCAACACTCTATATATCAATTTTAGGGGGAATTTTTGGAAAAATGTTCATTACTTACAGCTGCCATTTGGAGAGCGCTTTCATCCAAAGTGCCTTGAGAGCGTGCACTTTTAGAGCTGCATGTGCGACCCCGGCGGGAATTCAACCCCGCTCTCCGGCATTGATAGCGCTGCTGCTAAACGGGTGCCGCTGTACGACAGCCAGGGTGACGGGTTCACTTCCCACAGGAGCCCCCACCCCACCCCACCCCCGTGCTCAGCGTGGGTGCACTCACAGTAGAGTGGGGACAATTTGGATAAAAGGGATAAAAGCTGCTACCAAAATGCGTAGTTCTTCAAAGACCGGAAGGAAAACAACAGCGGTAATAAGGTGAAGGTGTTTTTAAATGGACACCGTCTCACCAGAACTTAAAAAGGAACGGAGGATTTCTCTCTGTTCAGTTAATGACTGATATGTTTGATCAATTTTGTACCTTGTCAGTTGGCTGAGACGGGCGACCTGTCCACCGTGCACCCTGCTTCTTGCCAAGCGCATGCTGGGAAAGGTTCCAGCCCCACACAACTCTGAACATGATAAGCAGTTTAGAGAATGGACAGATGGATGGATAGTCAATTAGCTCGCTAACTATAGCATTAGGCATAATGTGAAACAGGTGTGGAAGGAACTCAAGTAGCAAATTTTATAACTTGCAGACATCCAGACAAGAGTTCAGACTGCAGGCCTTCATCAAGGTCAGGAGCACTTGTTTTTATGTGATTTTGAATGAATGAGTGTAACTTTATGGCAAAGTAAGCCAGAGGTGTCTGCAGTATGTAAGATAGATGGAGAAGAAAGAGAAACTCGGGCTACTGTGGGATGAGAGCTTTACATGATAAATGATAAAAAAGATTTATTCAACTACTTGCTTTACACTACTGCTTTCTTTTCTTTTATCTGGAGTTGTAGCCGCAGAGGCACTTGCGTGTATTGTTGAGAAAACAGCCCACTTCTCATTTCATGAGTAAGTGTAACAGTTTGGTTTTGTTTTCCGCCACACTAGCAGCGGGGCTCTAGTCCACCACTTTGGTCCAGACTGAACAACTTTTGGATGGATTGCCATGGAATTATGTCATCTGGCACGTGTCCGAGCACCACCGTGAGGTTGACATTTTTGGCATTTAGTGACATGTCTTGACAACTACTGATTGGATTGCCTTGTAATGTCATACAGATATCCATGTTCCCCAGATCGCCTGATTCTTCCTGTAGAGGCCACCAGGCGGTCAACGTTTTCACTTATCCAGTGAAATATCTCAAGAAATCTGATTTGGATGAATTAAGCATTTTGGTGATCCCTTAACTTTTCATCTAGCGCCATCATCAGGTCAAATTTTAATTGTGGCCAATACTTTGGTTTATGACCATTTACCTGGAAAACTAATGGCATTCCCATCAGCCTCAGCTGTACTTTGTGTTTTGTGCCTAAACTAAGATGGTGAACGTGGTAAAAATTATACCTGCTAAACATCAGCATGTTAGGCACGCTGACCACAGCATTTAACTCAAGGCATCACTGCGCCTAAGAACCGTTTCAAAGAGCAGTCTGCCGGGCTGCAGACTCTTAGTATCGTTCTTCCGTGCTAAAGTGTCTTTGTCAAGGTTATCTACGTTTCAATGAAATAGGTTTGGAAAAGAAATAAAGACAGAATTCATAGAGCACCCATCATTTATGTTCATTTGAAACTGCCCTCATTCACTGTGTTTACTGTTTACACATATACAAATGGCATTAGATTTGCTGAACAGCAGATTATGGCTTGTTAAAGACTGGCAGTTCAACTTGGCTCCTCACAGTCTTGGGACTCTGGGTCTTAACTTGCACGTGACTGGCAAACAAAATGGCATGGTACAACTTCTGAAAATATCACTGGGGTGTTGGGAAGATATACACGCTCGCAAACTTATCCAGCAGAAGCTTTAGCTTTAGTTGTACCTACAAATCTGTGTTTTGTATGTGTACAGCCAATTTGCTTAATTGGCTTGCTAACTACTGTAGCCAAACCAGGCAATGTTAACAATGCTTGCTCAGGCTGGGTGAGCGGACTCTGACTCATCTCAAACAATTCCTGAGACAACAGTTGACTGAGACAGTTCCTGTCTACAACATCTTCTTCCAGCTCCAGTTGTTAAACCGCTTATTTCAGCTTTGCTTGTGCATTGACAACTCTCCGCTGGTCCTCCATGGAGGCGCCAGCTGTGTTTGCCGAACATGTGACGCAAGTACAAAACCTCTATTACTGGATTCAGATTGTCTTACCTCTCTGCCGCCCAGGATTTATGGATTTATTAACACCTGAGAGGTGATGCTTTCAACTGTTGTGAGCGAGACATCTTCTGCTCTGCTGGCTACTGTAAAAACACATTGCAACCCCCTCCTTCGTGTGTATGGGGTATTTTTATCTTACTCCTATTGTAAATCAGCTGCCCAATTGTTTTTCCATAACTCAATTCCCTACAGGTGAGGAGTCAAATTAGTTTCTACTGTTCACTGCTCAGGGCACAATTTTGTTTCCTTTTTTTTTTATCCTGTCTCAAGCTTTCTCCCTTTCCATCTTTCTCTGTTCGTACCTCAGCCCGGTCCCCTCCCTCTTTCATCCCCTCTCTCTCTGCCTGATTGGTTAGCTGACAGCCGGTTCTTCCATCCTCTACCTTGCTGGAGTAATCCATCACTCCTTTCTATCCACCTCTGCATCCAGCACTCTTTCCATTCACCCGCATCCCTCCATCTTTCTCCAACCAATTTCTCTATCAAGACCTCTGACAGCAATGAAAGAATTTCACTGCAGAAATGAGATGTCCAAAAAAAAGAAAACCCCATTTATTCTTGGATCACTGAAATCAAGACATTTGAAAAAAAAAAAAAAAAAAAAAAACACGTACCAATAAACATTAACCCCCTTCACTTATACACATCCACAAGAGTAAAAAACAACGGGGC
>CM022481.1:23971915-23988888 GCA_011952105.1 Coreoperca whiteheadi | reverse complement strand
AAAAATATAAAAAAAAAAATAAAAAAAAAAAAAAAAAAAAAAAAAAGCGCGTAGCAATGAACATTAGCTCTTAAAAAAACACAGATCTAGCTTTTTTGAATTATACATTGCACCTTTTTCATTGCATGTTAAATCTTTCTTGCTCTGACAGAAAGCCCTTTCCAGCAGATCTGCAGAAACTGTTCTTAGAAAGAAATCCTGATTCAGCCCCTCGATCCGGTCTGCTCGGTCTAACCACCACTGATGCATTGTGCTATATATCTGCACCCAGTAAATACTGTCTCATCACTGCTGATCTACGCTTCTATACGTCTACATTCATCAGTCCCAGTCTTGGGTCATAAGGCTAGTTTGTCCACATTAAATACAGTCTTGTCACTGCTAATCTACAATGATCAATATCTATATTCACTAATTACTGTCTGATGATGTTTTTTAGGTGGATGCTGTGTGTGAGCCCATCAGTGATAATCTAACGCTACATATCAGCATCCTGTAATCTTGACAAATATTGTCTAATCACAGCTGAAGTCGGATGCCAAACACATGCATTCGGTGAATGCTGTCTACTCAGGAATGCTATCGGATAAAACAGGATTCTGTCTAAGATTTTGGTTTTAGGACTTGAGCCCATCGGGCAAAATCTCTGAAGAATCAACGTAAATCAGTGTTCCAGTTATACGTTATGTTTGCGCCAATGGTGTGCAAGAAAGGGGATAAAAAAATCGAGGAAGAAATGAAGAAGAGCAGGGTACAACAGAGTAGCACTAAATCCCATAAAAAACAGTAAGCTTGCAGTAGAAAGCAAAGACGATAAATCTGCCTAATGACCTTTTCCTAATCAATCCTGAGTGATCAGTTGTAGAGGAAGTGATCCGGACTCTTTACTGTGCGTTTTTAGGACCACTGAATCCGAAAGTGCTGAGCTGGTGCTGAATCTGATCTAGAGGTAGAGATCTCTCTCTCCCTCTCTCTTTTTTCCCATGATGCTCCTGTGGCAGCTTAGGAGGCTGTTTTAGACACACACACACACACACACTCACGCAGAGCCAAAACAAACTAAACCCATTAAAACCAAATATGTCCTGAACAGCTCCACATCTCTTTTCTCTCTCGTTCTCTTGCTTTCTCTCCCTCTTCGCCTGCTTATCGCTCGCCCGGCGGAGACAGAGAAGATGAGATCAATTTTCGGATCTGGGCTTGATTAAATATCGACAAGGCCCGGCTCCCCCTCAGAACGCAACGCTTTGATCACGAGATGAAAAGCTTTCAAAGTGCTCATCATTGTCTCAGAAATCAAAGTTCGGCCTGCATATCGCAGCGGCCCAAAGTGCAAAAAAATCCCCCAAATTATACTCTTTTATAAATGCGATTGTAGGCATTCAAGTCGCTTTCAGTGTTTTCAGAGTCCCCGGAGCAAAGCATGATTGCAGATAGTAAAAAGAAAACGTATCCAGCTATTATCTGGCTATTCAAGATTTTTATTTTTTCTGCTTGAATACTGACGCTTGAAATTAGATTGTAATTTTATGCTGTCTTCGACTAAACATCTTTCAAAGCCTCTTAGAAAAAGTTTTTTAACTCTGAATATCTTTTGTAAACTTTTTGGCTATGATCCAGTGAAGACTGGAGGATAAGCAGATTGACATTTTTCAAAAGTATTCACCCATAAAGAGTGATGATGGAGGCCTTTTCTCAGCTCGGTACTTTACTTCACATTACCATAGCTTCACACGTTCACATTTGGGAGCCTCTCGCATCCTCTGCTGTTGGTTGAAATGCAGGTGAAATGCCCTGCCCAAGGGCATAACAGTAGCATTTATGAGAAGAGCAACATTAGTAGTATATAATAGCAGATTAATCAGATTAAGAGAGCCGCAGCAACTCGACCCAACGGGACCTGAAGGTACTGACACATTCAGTCCGGCTTTGGGCACATGTTCGTTTGTATGCAGCGGGTCTATAAATATAATATAATTATTTAACGTTACAGCTCACTGCACACATGACACTATTCACTGTGTCAACAACCCCGTTTACAGCAAAAATATAGACTCCAGGCTCGGGGTCATGTTTAGTTTTTCAACAACATGCTGTGCTCATGCTCGTAAATGCCATGGTTTTTAAAAGACGACTTGCGTATCTTGGAAGTCAGAATGTCAATTTTTATACGTCCAAAAATAGAAGACCAGGTCCATGCTCACAACTTCAGCACCATGAGAGAAAAACTAAAGGTTATCGATCACGTATCTCATATAATTTTCAAGCCCTTATAACGTACTGAAATAAACTGAAAGCAGTGGCTGGCTTTTAAGTGGAAAACCAATCTATAAATTGATGGTTTGCTTTGGGTCAGCAGTGACGTAAATCACACAGTTTGTAGTTAACGGGCCACAACCTGCTAAACCACATGATGGTTCATTAAACCACCATACATTTGGTCCTTAAACAAGGCACTAACACTTCCAGGTCCAGTCACCTCTGACCTCTCTCTGGAATCATCACATAAAAAGAGACGTTGGTAACTACCGATGAACTAGTGAGTTCAGTCTCCCACTAAAGACGAAAAAACATAGTCTAAATCACATATAGAGTGCAGATACTTTGGAAACAACTTATTTGAAAGCGTTGTTTCCATGGCAACAAAACATCCCTCTCAAAAAACAGCTTTGCAGCTTTTGAACGTTTAAAAACCCCACGAAACAGACACAAGTCAATAAGGGAGTCATTGTCTCATTACTCATTATGTCACCATTTGTTTGTTGTCAGCTGCCTTCACTGACTCATGGAAAAAAACTGTAAATGTCAAGTGATCTCTTGTAGCACTATTTCAACTTTACCAAAGTACTTCAGTCCGCCTGTAAAGACATGAAGTGGACACTTTTCTGCACCTTTAGTCAAAAGGCGAAAAAGGGAAATGGCAGCTTGAAAAAGGTAAAATATCAAGATGAAATACAAAATGCCAAAAGCTGATCTGCCAGGTGCACCGAGATTAAGCAAGGTTTCCTCTTTCTCTTTCTTACGCACAGCTGAGTGCAGCACCACAAATGCCTTCACGGAGAGACTGTCCAAAAGTGCGCGCCATTACGCCCTTTTCTGTGGGGGCAGGCTTTTCACCCCCACCTTTCCAGTGTGGCCAATCACAACAGCCGTTAGATGTGGTGGCACGACACTTTGTATGAACTGGTTTGTAGGTTTCACGCAAGCCCTGGCCTTCAGTCCTGCCGCTGAATACACGACGTATGGAAGTATGGAAAAACCGTGAACAGGCAAACAAGGCCAACTATAACTCCTTATGTCATGACTTTTTAATCCATGAAGATTTAATATTCGTAAAGCTGAGATGTTAAGTCTTGTGCAACCCACGTGTTTTTCCTCAAGCCCTCAAGACAAATTCAACTTTGTTTCATAAGCAACTTTAACTGGAAAGATTGGGACGCCATCTTGGAATGCAGTATCCTACAACACATCCTTGGCGGACCTCCTTACTGTACGTACTCCTGCTGTTTGTTACAAAACCATTTTTCAAAACTGCAAATGCTGTTCTGGTTTGCTTTTTTCTTATATCAATCGGCATTCAAGGGCATTAAAACAAACGTCAGTTGCCTGAAAGGGAATGTTTTGGATTACCGCTGCCATAAATATATTTTATACAGAAGATATGTTCATCTTAAAATGTTTCCACGTAACATAAAGCTGTTTGCAGCAGTAAAGAGGCTTCAGAGGATCATGCGTATCCTGGTGAGGGCGAATGTTCCAAATTCACAAACTAAAAATAAAAAGGCAGCTAAACTACTTCCAGCTCCAAACACACACACACACACACAGACGCACACACTCACACAGCAACACTTACATACACAGAGCCAGAGCCAAAGGGAGCAGAGGGGCTCAGGGAGACAGATTGTCTTTTAATTGGTTGAAAACTGCAGAGCTTTGAGAAGGGCTGAAGGGGAGGACACACACACACATATATAGAAAACCTACACACACGCACACAAAACACACAATGTCCTCTGTGATAGTAAGGAGATGTAGCAGGTCCCTGCTGACTGACTGGTATAATGAGCTGAACCCAGGCCAGAACCCGGAGGTGTGTGTGTGTGTGTGTGTGTGTGTGTGTGTGTGTGTGTGTGTGTGTGTGTACTGTATCTGTTTGTGTTGTATGTGTGAGCGGCATCCTGCTGATATCATCAAACTGGAAAACAGAACGATGGTTCAGAGATGGAGGGTCAGGAGAGTAAATGCATGTGTGTGGAGGTTTTGTTCTGCTGTACCATCGCCGTAGCGCTGCCGTACATTGTTGGCAGCTCATCGTTTCTTTGCTCCTCGGCCGAAAGTCGGACCGATACTCGCACAGATCATTTAATAAGACTAAAGATGCTGATGGTGTTTTACAAAATACCATCGTAACGCCAGTTTTACCACTGAACCACATTAGAGTCTCCAAAGAGTCTCAGGTGTGTGTGTGTGTGTGTTACCTCCTGATGGTGCGCAGCAGGGTGGATCTGGCCTCGTTGTGGAAAGTGATGATGATGGAGGTTGGAGGAAGATCAGAGTCGTAATGAAGAGTGGTGCACCTACAGAGGGAGAGAATGATTGAGCATGACATCAGATCCATTGATACCACTGAAAGGCGTGTTTCAAATCAGTCAATATGCGGATTCCTAGAACGTACATATTGAAACATCCCTGAAACAACCATGATTAGTGGTTCGACCGATTAATCAAGCAAAGATTTGTGATTCAACATAGTTGGTAAACGTCCTGAAATTAAGAATCCAAGATAAAGAACAAATATAAGCTGCTACATGAGCCATGATGTTTTAATGCTTGTTGGTTATAGTGATATCACACGGGAAAACATCAACACTACATCCTGTCACATTCACCTTACACAAAATATATTATAATGTTATCTGGCTGGGTGGCATTCTCTTTAACGGGTCTGGTCATGTATTTCTCATGTTGTGGGGACATAAATCTGTTTACACAGTCACATTGTGGGGACTAGGCTTCCTTTATGTTCCGGGGACAAAACACAAGTCCCCGGAACATAAATCATTAAAATTGAGGCTGAAGACTTGGTTTAAAGTTAGGGTAATGTTAGATTGAGGTTAATCTTAAGGTCAGGGTTAGGCAAGTAGTGGTTATGGTTCGGGTTAGGCTAAGTCTCCAGGAAATGAATGTAAGTCAATGTAATGTCCTCTGAAGTGACGGAAACACGATTGTGTGTGTGTGCTGCCTTCGCTGGGTCAGCAGCCTTTTCTTCTAAAAGAGCAGAGGCAGAGAAACACACACACACACACACACACACACCCAGCATAATGAGAAGACTGGCCTTTACCTATCAGATTGATGGATTGGTGACATTTTCAAACAGAAACAGTCTGCTTGCTCTGTTCTGGCCTTCATTTGTAAAAACCCCACCTTCCCCAAATGCGTGTGTCCGTGTAAAACTGTACACGACACACTGCACCATTAGCCAGCTTGACGCCCTGGTTCTCTGCTGCTTACCTAAATCCACTCCCATAACGCGCGTTTCATTGATTGTTTGTTGGAGGTACTGAGGTTGGAATATTCAATCAAAAATACCGAAATAAGAAAGATTTGATTGATTCCCCCCGTTTTCTTAGAAAGCTGCCTGTGTTGTACTGTACAAAAAGAATAGAGTAAAAACACAATAAGTCATGTATTTGCACAACATGAGCTAATATGAAATACGAGGCATCACTCATCACAAGGTGAGGGATTAAACACTATAGCAAGTTCTGCCATTCAAAATAATTAATGACAAGCTAATACAACTAATGAGTACTTGAGCTCAGTGGACTCATACACCATTTGAACAGCACCTGAGCTCTTGTGGCATACAGAATGAAAGATGTAAAATAGTAGAATTTATAAGATTAAACTCTGAGCGTAACTTAAATGAGCTTAATATGCTGTTTGCAGGCACAGACAAGAAAGCCCGTTTTACTTGTAGAAAATGTTGGAGTGTGTAGTCATTTCATTTCTACAATATAGTTTGGATGTCATTTTTGTAATTTGATCACTTCAAGTTATATCACAGGGTATGTAACACAACTGCAAACTCATCTATAATAACCCCAACTTGTTTCTCGGCCTGCCACCAAGAAAGGCCTGGGAAGCTCTTCTCTGTTGCTGGCCCACTTTGTAGCCTCAAAAGGTGAGACATATATCTTTCACAGAAACATTTGAGCTTGTGTAGCTCAGAGGCAAGAAAACCTGTCTACTTTGACAGCGAAAGCAATGCTGACAATCCGTGATCTGGGAGGAAATTCCACATCAGAGGACATCCCCATCAAAATGTTTAACAGAAAGCCAGAGTCTCTGTGAAGTCTGGCCAGTTCAGTTAATCTGTCCAACCAAAACTCACACACGTGACTCAGAAGACATGACTTTACACCAAATGCTTATGGATCTCGTGCACATGACTTCCTTCCTTGTCATATATGTTGTTGTTGGGTTGCGTCTAATAATTCTGCATCACATTGCCAAGAAGCAATATATGAAATGAGCTGAAGGTGTGCTCTAGCAGGCGTTTGGTGCCTTGTATCCAATATTTTGTGGATCCTACAAAAACCCACTGTGTCCCCTTAAAAGCGTCCCTGAGCCAAGCACTGAACCACCTCTTGTGATTTGCTGTGGGGTTAGAACAGGAGCTCGATTCCTAATTTGTTGTATTAACAGGTCGGAAAGCAGCATCAGTCAGTGCACACGAGCACCCGGCTGTGAAATAATACTATCAGCACCTCATTAACTCGCAATTTGATTTTTTTTTTTTTTTTTAGTTCAGAGGCACAGTGATTAAGTGGGGAAACAATATCGCCAAAGCAGATTACAGAATGTAAAAATTCAGAAATAAGCGTATGATTCATGCTTTTATGGCTTTAAAATGTAGCGTAGATGCAAGGAGAGGGTTCAGTGTCTTGCTCAAAGGCACGTCAGCCAGCGGTGGTAAGTTTCAGTCAGTGTCAGAGATGCTTGTGAGCTCTGTTTCTTTCTTTATGTCTTTCATCCTCTTGCAATCTATCCATCTCATCTTTCTCTTTCCATATGTCATATATTTCTTTTTTCCCCCAATGAATTTCAGTTCTTTCCATCTTTCTTTATGTCTTTTTTCCCTTCTTTCCGTCTCTTTCATTCATTGTTTCTTTTTGTTTAACAGTCTTACAACCTTGCGTTTTCAGCTCCTACCACCTTTTTTATTCCTCCTTTCTTCCCTTCTCTGTTTAAATGTGTTTCAGTATTTCTTAACTGCAATGGCTGCTGCATTTACTATAATCAAAACATCTGATAGCCGAATGAAACTAAGCTGCAGACAGAAAGCGTAATATGAAACAGAAATGCATACAGGCCTACAAGTCTAGCTCGTGGTCCAATTTGTGACTTTTAAAACACACACATACGTGTACACACACACACACACACACACACACACACACACTTTGGAAAGCTGAGGCTTTTTAAATTGAAGGCCAGAACAGGCTGTGAGCAGAATGTTCCTTCTTCCTCTTTCCTTGTTTCCTCTTCCTTTGTCTCTACCTTTCTCCTAGTGAGAATAGGATAATGTGCTGTACATATTTGTCATATCATATCCCATCATGCCCCTCTCTGCCTCACCCATCCCTCTATCTCCCTGTCTCCATCTCTGGTTTTCCTGCAGTTGATTTATTCAGCAGCTCTACCAGAGAGGAACGATAAGAAGATAAAGACGGGCTGCTGTGTGTGTGTGTGTGTGTGTGTGTGTGAGAGACAGAGAGAGAGAGAGAGAGAGAGAAAAGGACAAACGAGGCTGGGAGACACAGTGACAGACAGGCAGAGAGAGAGACAGACAGAGATGTACAGATAAAAGTTGTGCTGACAGATGACTGATGTTGAAGCTGATATGAACAAGCTTCCATACTCCCCGAGCGTATATATGTGTGTGTGTGTGTGTGTGTGTGTGTGTTCGTGATGCGTCAAAGCTCAAGAGGACACACACACACACATACACACACACACACACACACACACACACACACACACACACACACACACACAAGGAAGGAAGTAGGGGGAAATACAGGAGAGTCAAGAAACTAGACGAAGAGGAGGAGAGGGACAGGAGGAAATAGAGAAGAGGGATAAATGATGGGCGAGGAGAAAAGAAGTAGAGCCGAATAAGGTGTTGGAGGAGAAAAGAAGGAGGTGAGAGGATGGCAGCGGAGGGTCAAAGAAAGAAGAAAAGGTTAGAGGAGACAAATGACCAGAATAGGAGGTGAGAGGGATAAAGGCAGGAAGATAAAAGGGAGGTGCGAGGGTAAGAGCAAATATGAGAAAGAGGAGGGAAGAGGAGCGATCAGGGAGGGATGTATGGAGGGAGAAGACGAGGAGAGAGGATGAGGAGTGAGGAGCGAGCCATGAAATGAAGAAGAGACAATAGGAGGGGAGAAGAAAATGGTAGAAAAATGGAGATGAGAAAAAAAAAAGGAAAATATACAAATATAGGGAAAAGGAGCAGTGGAGAGGAGAAGGAGAAGAGTTGAGGAGAGAAGGACGGGAAAGAGGGCGGAGGAGAAGAAGAGGAGAGGATAAGAGAAAGTTAACTGAGGGAGAGTACAGCGATGAGGAAGAGCGGCGAAGAGGGAACAAGAAACTAAAAGAAAGGAGAGGAGCAAACTGGAACTGAAGGTGGAAAAAGGGAGAATAGTGACTAACGTGAGACACAAACGTAGAGAGGGGTAAATACAGAAAAAGGGAGGAAAAGAGCAACAATGAAACGAGATAATAAATGGTGAGAAAAGGAGAAAAAGTTGAGAGAAGAGAAGGAAAGAGGAGGGAAGACGATTGAGAGAAGATGAGGAGTTAAAATGAGACTCACAAAAAGAAAACGAAACGAAAGAACGGTGAAGTAAAAAAAACCAAAAAAACCAAGAAGCTAACAAAAACGGACACAAATTGAGAACTGATTTTCCGAAAGATTTTATGTTGAGTACTACCATAAATCACAGAGAAAACTGTTTCAACCACTGAAGATAAAAACAACGACAAAAACAACGCAGGACAGAAACTGTTATCTTCGGCGCAAAGCTGCACCTTCGTCATCCTTACACGCCACAGTTTGATTACAGGCAAGAGATGAAGGGCAGAAGAGGAGATGGAGATGTGGAACACTAAACAAGACAGCAAAGAAAAGGGAGGAAGAGGAAGAGGAGAGGAAACGCAAAAACGCCGCGGTCATATAGAGTGCAGAGGGTAAAAGGGAGGATGACAATAACGAACACTGTAGGAGAGCAGACAGAAAGATAAATAAGAGAAGAGGGATGGGCGGAGTGTTCACTGTAGATTTCTGTCCAGATGGTGCAAAAGATCATTTATATTTGATGAGCAGGCCCATTTGAGGAGTGGAGGTTGGTTGTGTGTGTGTGTGTGTGTGTGTGTTGGCTCATCAAAGTTCATCTGGAGGTGAGATAAACACATGAAAGGCGAGGTCAAAACCAGCGGCGTCCGCGCACACAGTCCCTCTCTGCGGGCGGCGCAGCCGACCTGTCAAAGTGTGTGTTCGTGCCGCAAAATACTAATGGCCACTGATGTAGCCCTGAGATACTGTCAGACCTTTTCACACACACACACACACACACACTGTGTGCCTACCTACCTGCAGCTTCTGATTAACACCTCGAACACTCTTCTCTCTCTCCGTCCTTCACTTGTTCTGCCTCTCGGCTTTTTTTCTATTGTATTTTCCCTCAATTTCTCCCTCTCGCTCTCTCTCTCTCTCTCTCTCTCTCTCTCTCCCCGTGCCATGCCTTCTTCGCCCTCTCCGTCTCTCCGTCTCGTCTGGTTTTCTCTGCCTCACTGCCGGCTGAAAAGTCACAAACGTAATGGCACGCAGACTTAAGAGTTACCGCAGCTGAGTAGTGATTTACAGCACCCCGATTGGCATGATTTCTTGTGATCATCATCCGCTCGCAGAGATTTTCCAGGACTGGTCGCTTCAGCTCGATGCGTCGTCTCAAAAATCCGTGACCCACGAGATTCTGTGACCCAAAACTCCGGCATGCCGGGTGCCGTAAAACACAGCGCGAGAGCGCCGTCCACAATGCTCACGTTCATTAGTTGCAGGCGGAGACGTTCAGTTCACCAAAAACATGAGCGTGTTCAATGAGCGTCGCTCTCTTAGCGTGTTCATGCACAGCACTGAAACGACTTGGTTAAGGTGGCTTTCTTTAAGGGTCATGGTTAGAAGAAACCAACTTTGGGATTTTGGCAGGAAACGAGATGTGAATAGCTGTCTCCAGTGCCAAAGACGCTTTGTAAACCCCACCATCCACTCCAACCTCCTTCACAAGAGGGTCTTGCCGGCCTTCGTGTCACAAAGGTTGAACGTTACTTAGAAGTGCCTTACAATCATTTTGGCAGCGGCAAAAAGTCAATGATAACTTCAACTATAACTGAGAGAAAAGATGAGGAGGGTCTTTTCTTAAATGTGTCACCGCTACCTGTGTGGCAGCCATATGTGATCTGAATTTAGCAGAGCTGTGGACTATGGTCAAACTTGAGTCTCAAAAATTAGGACTTGACACTCGATCCCCTGAACATGTGACTTCACCTGAGAGGTGTGGTGTAGCTGTGGAGAGGCGAGGCGGAGACACGTTAGTCGTGCCACAGCTTGTTCGATTCTGACAATCATTCAATTATCTCATTCTCACAAAAATCAATTAATAAAAAGATAAAAGACAACAAATAATTTAACACATATTTGGTAAGACAGTAAAATAATATCTAACTTGACTAAAAACAATAATAAACCATAAAGTGCAAACAAAAATACAAACATCAACATATACACTCACTCTAACACATGTTGCTACATTGCAACAAAAGTGCATTAATTAACACCATTTTACATTTCTACCTTTCTCCTACACTTTTACCACATACACACACAAGCGGGTCGGCAATATAAAAGAAAACGCGCCAGCGAATGGCGGCAAAACTGTCTCTAAAACTCTGAACAGTCTGCTTGCCGGTTGCCTTAACTTGAATTAATGTAACATTTCTAATTAAAACACTATCAACTCGTATGTTACTAAGAGCTTGAGCAAGTTGCATCACTTAAATAAGGCTTTGAATACGTTATTAGCTTCGACATTGGTACTGAACATGGCGGACTCGTGGTGAAAACGACACGATATGAAACAGTAACAAAAATACACTTTACCTGGAAACCAAACTATCTAAAACACTTACCGTTTGTTCAAAACCTTTCCACAGCAATCCGAATAATTTTAGGAACCAAGTCTGAGTTAACAAAATAACTTTTCTTGTCATACCTGTGGAGAGGCGAGGCGGAGACACGTTAGTCTTGCAGCACAGCTTGTGCGCTGCGTCCCTCTCATCCCCACTGTAGCGCTGAGCGCGCCCTCTAGTGGTTTGGATGTACTCAAAGTAAAAGACACATTAGAAAAATACAAAAAAAAAAATAGAAGGGGTGTCTGTTTCTTCATGAAACGTTAATATGTAGTGTTTTTCGACCTACTACGCGGGAATGGTGAACTTCGCATGCAACAATGGAAAGTGCTTACAGCATGCAAATATAGTACAGTGAATAGCTATTTTTTTTTTTTACAAAACGGCGACTGAGAAAAGTATCAAATATATTTGTTCAATGTGATATTCTTCAGAATAAACATGTGCAATGGGAACTCTAAGATCATTTTGTTTTTATTTGGGCAGCATGATGTGGAACAATGTGTGTTTAATCGGAGCAGAGTAGCAGCACGCCTGCTGGAGTAAGATATTTTGGTAAGCTTTTCACCTCTGGCCTTTCTTTCTTTCTTTCTTTCGCTTCCCACTATCTCTGTCTCGCTTCTATTCAGGTGTTCACAGAGGAGAAGATGGCCTAGTTTTGGCTGGTTAGGCAACAGCCATTTACATATTTATACACTGCTGGTGAATGAGGGAGCAAGGGATTTCTCTTCTACTGATCGAGAGGAAGAGGAGAAAAGAAAAAAGAGACAGCGAGGGACAGTTGATAATGCCTCATTTCTTCTTTTACTGGAAAATTCCATTAGGGAAATTTCCGAGTCAATGACTCCAGTGAATGAATAGCTCAAATGAATAGTTTCAGTACATTCAACAATTTTAATTGAAGCAGGTTCAATCCCCAAAAGGAGCGAAGGGGTGTACATATTTTGCAAAAGAAAAACTGACCAGGTTGCGGCCAAAGTTGAGAGAGTATTTAATTTCTGCTTTTATAAAACAATAAAGTCATTCGCAATGCAGTGTACACCGCACAATCTACAGAACTACAGCAAGTTTGATCTCAAACGCACACACACACGGACCCATTTAAACGCATTAAGGTAGGATGAAACTTTGATTCATGTGGCATTGTATCTCAGTAGACTAAAAAGTCCTGGATCAACACAATGAGCTAATAAGTTGCTCCTCAGCCGGAGGATTAAACCGAGACAGTGCTCGCGACTCGCTAAAGAGCGCGTGAGACTTAGAAAAGAAACAAAACAATTGCCCCCGCGTCACCTCCCGGGCTCTGTAAATGTCTTGGTCCGTTTGCTGTCTTTATGTCGCTCCGCTACTTTTGCTACACTTAGCATTTAACCATTATCTCTCACTTTAACTCCCCACCAAATTCCATCGAAATCAATTAACTGTCCTCCCCAGAAACATGTCTGCTCTGGTCATTTGTTCAAACGTTTATATCCTTAACCTAACTTTAATCAGAAAGGTAACAGATAAAAAACTAAAAACGCCTATATGAGTTGTATTGGTGGCACGGACAAATTACATTGTTTGTTGTTGAGGTTTGAGGAGTGAATAGGGACCTAAAATATCATGCTAACAAACAAAGAGAATTGAAAATAAGTCCTCCTTAGGGAGTTTATAGTGCGATGTTTCAGAATTGTGAAATACAGTGTGAGATAACTGAAGGAAACGTTTGTGTACAGCAAACGCAGTACACAAAATAACAAATGAGATGCATGATCGAAAAGGATACACAGTGAAGTGGCAGAAACCCTTTAAGGTAGTGTGTCATTACTCTTATTACTCTGTGCGGTGAGTCTTTTGAGAACACAGTACCTTTGTGTCAAAATAACTGAACAGATCGAAGCAATGTGTCCGAGCGTTTGAGAGACAGGAAGGTTGCTGTCATGTCTGAAGTATCCATTGTATCGCCCTTTACAGGACGTACTGATGGACAACGCTGCTGTCAGTCCGACATCCAGTTCCTCTGTGTGATCCTCGGAAGCCTTTCGTCCAAATCAATTCCACTCGACACCTGATGTGTGTGTTTTTTGTAGCTGCTACAGGCTGAGGCGTAAGCCATAGACCTGCTTGCTAACCCTGCTTGACAGAGGAGTAAGTGCCAAAAGCTGGGGAATGCAATTTAATTTTGTTTAAAGCTTCCGGATGTAACAAGACCTCTGACCTACATAACTAAAATAGGTTGTGAAAAAATAAAAAATACCGTGTTCATGGTTTAAAATCCAGCGTTAACTGTTGGTAGCACACAAGACCAACAAGAGGTTGCTTGTTACGCACCGTTACTGCGTCTACATGCAACAAACTCATCACCATCACCACACCCATGCCAATAATCTGACTCTAAGTGTCCCCTAGCAATGGCTTTTCGTACAGGTGGTGACAGTTCCAGTGTGCAGTTTGTCTTCTTGCAGTCACTGCTGTGCTTTCTCGAACATCTCTGTAACAGGTTCCACAGTGTTTGAATGTCATTCATAAATCAGCTGTTCTATTGGGCGGTTTGTTCGTAGCTTTTCTCACGGTTACGCTGTCATACGTAGATCCGGTCATGACGCGGTGGTCGGCACAACAACGCTACAGCAACAAACAGTGAACCCGAGAAAGCTACTTTATCTTAAATCAATATACAGCACCTTGTCGATACTCACACGTCACAGTATTTAGGCTTTAAAAAGAAGAGGTGCCATTTTCAGCTAAATTGGGCCAAGTAAACAGATTTGACTGCAGACCCTGATTCCATCCTTCGCAATTGTTTTCTGTAAAAGTGACATAATTTTATGCTTTTTTTTTGGTCTAAATAATAAAGTACAAATTAAAACGAATGAATCACACATGGAATGCGATGCACCAAATTTGTCTACTATTTGTTTAAGTATTACCTCCATCGTGATCTCTTTTATTTATTCTTTTTTTTTGAAAGTACACCATAAAAACTAAATTTAGTGGAAGAGGGGGCGAGGGTGTCACACAGGCTGCAAATCCTAGCGAGGATTAATAAGGGAGAGCAACTTCCAAACCAACTCCAACATCCACCGTCAGATTAAAAGGAGAACACTGTCACCCAGGAGGGCTCGATTTGGCCTCTGCAACTGGCTGAGACGAGAAACACGACGCTCCCCACGGCGAGAACGCTAAAAACAGCTTAAAGAGAAAGCGCACGGTGGCTTCAGAGCCAAGAAACATTTGAGGGCTAGGACTGTTATTGGTGGAGATGAGAAATGTGAAGGGGCTGTCAGAGATGAACAAAGGCAGAGATGATAGGACGCGCTTCTTTTGTTTTTTCATTTGAACAACTTCCGGGGCTCCTCCGGTTCCTCGTTAGTGCTGCCGCGATCCCCCGGCTGAGCAGAGAGGCTCGTGTTTTCCAGAGTTTCCTGACTGTTTAAAAAACATGAGGCTGGAGCTGCTGGGAGAGTCTTTACCCCCGTGCTGCTTATGTATTCATGCTTTACAGTTCCACAACTTTGACTGCTTCTGACCGTGTGTGTGTGTGTGTGTGTGTGTGTGTGTGTGTGTACAGCATCTTTGTCATTACACAGGTACGTGTACTTGTGTGGAAACATTCTGCATGAACGGGAGTTTGCGTATGTCCTCGTGTATCTACGCATGTTCCATGTGTTGTTGTACGTGTTTTAATGGGTTTAGAACGTGTGTGTATATTTTTGAACGTGTGAATGTAAGTTTGTACATGTGCAGGTGTGTTATTGATAAAACTGATGCAGTTGTTTCATTTCGGAAATCCTCAGTGCTGAAACAACAGAGGATCTTTTAAGTATCAAAACATAAAATAAACATGACATTAACTATTGTATCACATAAGAAGTTGCATTTTCAGCCAGTAAATTGGTTGAAGATACTAAGACATTGAACCCGGTCTCCCTGTGATCTGTTATTCTCTCATCCACCTCTTGTGGGAAGCAGGGGCCCAGTTAGCCGTCTTTCTTTTCTTCTGCTTCATATTGTTATGTAAGTGAACCTCTTTGAAGAAACTTTGCAGACAGACAGCACACATGAGTGGGTATCTGTGTCATGAAAGTCAGAAACCCCATGAGGATGACCCTCACTGGGATTTTGGGAACAGAGATGCAACTGGTACAAAGCAGCGTCAGGCTCCTGTATCAAAGGAAAATCTCTGATATTAATATGGAGAGATATGTTTGAGTGGCAGATGCTCATAATGTATATAATACTGTAGGCTTTTAAAGTTACTTATCCATACTACATTATGCACCTGTTTTTCTTTTCTACTTGCTGCTGTGACACTCCAGTTTCCCTGTTTGCACACCATTCCACTGACGTACAGGTGGCGGTAATGCACAAAGAAAATCAGCAATGCGCCAACAAAGGCGGCGAAGAAGAAGACTGCAAGCAAGTAATCACGGCCAACGCAGATTTCACAACGTTAAAAAAAAAATTGGCTTTGCAAATGTTTTCATGAGAAAGGAAATTATGTTTAACAGAATCACGGCGACTGCAACGCCAACTACTACCAGAAGCTCTACCATTACTACGACTAAGAATGAACACTGCTGCTGTCACTATCACTAAGACTAGTACTACAACTGGTACCAGTGCGATTACTACCACACCACTGGTAGTACACTTCTACTGCTACCACTTGTACTACTACTAGCAGCACATAACTGCTGCTGCCACTTCACTACAAATACAGCTATTGTACTAAAACTTGATACTAACACTATCACTACAACTACTACTACTACTAGCGATACCACTCTCACTACAACTAACACTACAGGTACTATGGGCAATGCTATTAAAATTGACACTACACTGCTAACACTACCACTACCTCTGCTATTATTACTCCTACCTTCCAATGTTCCTGCAAAGGGATCGTTCAAGTATTCTGATAGGCAGCAGCTCTAGTGACAAAGTGTTTCTCTATTCATGACAGGAACCGATGTAATTGGAAATTTTCACAGTACATGATCCTGGTTTGTATGTTGATGAGAGAGCATGATTGATTACTTGCTTCTGTTCTGTGTATGCATTTGAGAGAGAACAGCTAATAGATGTGTGCACAATAATAACACTATCACTAATACTAATACTAACGGTCCTACCACTGATAACGCCATAATGTCCTCGTTCACACACCCACTCTGTCCTTCTATCTCTTTCTTTCTGTCCCCTAATCCTTCCTTCCTTCCCTCTCTCTATGCCCTTGTCTCTGTCTGTCTGTGTCCCCGTCTCTCTCCTTTCATCCTGTCATGTCAGGGCAAAGAGAAACCAGGATCTGAACTCAGACAAGGCTTTGAACAATAAAGTGGATGAAAGATCTGTCACTGAGAACGACCGAGGGAGGGAGGGAGGGAGGGAAGGAGGGAGGAGTTGTTTCTGCTCTCTCTCTCTGTTTCACCTACTTGTCTCTATTTCTGTCTCTCAGCTGAATGGACTTCAGAGAGAGAGAGAGAGAGATTTAGAGGAGGTGGGACACAGAGAGATGGAGAGAGGGGGGATGACGGTGGGTGGAGACGAGAAAATGAAAGCCAGATAAACGAGGAACAGGGGAAAACAAATGAGGAAGAAGAGGAGAGTAACAAACTAAAGTGAACCAAAAAAAAAAAAGGCCCCCTCCGTCAGAACCCATTTTAAAAAACGGGATAAAAAAGAAAGAGGGCCCCGGGAAAATATCTCTTGTTTATTTCTTTTTTTAT
>CM022481.1:23929267-23971890 GCA_011952105.1 Coreoperca whiteheadi | reverse complement strand
ATGTCATTTTGTAATCCCGGGTTTTAAATACCACTGCGGGACAGGGATAATTGCTGCATGTTTGTGATTTCAGTGCTTTGTTTGATTGCATACATACGCTTTGATGTATCTGTGAATAAATGCGCTGTTTACCGAAAGTGAAAAAGCTGCTCGAGAGTATTCAAAGTGCAGAAACCTTTCTCAGTGTTCAAACGGCGCTCACACTTCTAAAAATATTTAATATCATCATTCTGGCAGTGGTAGTCATTTCAATGATTACACACGTATAATGCTTAAGGTAATAAACTATGTTTCACCTTGTATTTTTACACTGAGTCGACTGAGATCCATGAAGCTTATACTATACATCAGTAACAATTCCGTAACTCCGTACCGCTTTCATTGAATATTACAATGTTTAGTTTCTTGTCTCAAAAATGTATTTTAAATATTTCTGGGCCAATAAAACAATGCGGTTCAGACTCCGGCCATCTCTGCGGTCTACATTCTTGCAAAACCAAATTTGAACGGGGACGGTTTTTCAGGTAACATCAGCATGCCAGATGGAGCTCGACGTGGAGCAGCAGCCTGCCATTTTCCGTTGCCTGTGCACTCTTTTGTGCAGAGGAGTGAAAAGAAAGGGCCAGAAACTGAATTTCGGAGAGGAGAGAGATTACAGGTTGTATTTTCTGCCCGGGAAGGCCTGGAAGGAGACTTTAAACGCCGACCTGTTAAATGCTGTTTTTGTTTTGTTGACACTGCATATGGTGACGCACACATACCGCTACAGCGGAAGACTCACAGGATCGCATCTGTCGAGTGCTGAGTTGAGCACGTTTGAGATGCAAACATGCATTAGGATTCAGTCGGGATGTGGCAAGAGCTAAACTCGGTCCCTGCTTCCAGTTTCAGGACGCAGGTGGTTCTCCATGTTTACAACCAGCAACAAGAGCCAAGTGAATTACAATATAAACTTACAAATACAGCCTGACCAGTCAAATTCATCTGTTGGGTAAACGTGACTGCTTCTCGTCCTGTATATATACAGCTTTTGACACCTGTCTTATGGACTTCATGCTGCTGCGGCTGTGTCAACATTTGACACACTGAACTCATTTAACTTCACCCTTTCTGAAGACAGGAACTGGGTAGTAAGAACTGGTCCTGAAATGTTACCAGTTCCAAACAGGCAACATTTATATAATCCGCGTTTTGATTCTTTAAAGTGGCTTCTTAGTGTTTCGTTGTGGACCTGCTGTCTACCTCCCGAGTGCGTCAGGGTATGGGGTATATAGTTTAACACTGTTCAAAGGTCTTATTTATGACAAAGCATTATACAAATTCAGCAGATGGAGGAAAGGTAAGAATTGTTTTTGTTTTTACCAAAAAAGGGTAAAAATAAAAGATATCTTCTCATCGCTGTTTATTATTATTTTTCTGCCATCATTTAAAAGAAGGAAAAAAAAGCTCAAACATATTCCTGTGTCCATATTCTGGTCTAAGTGTGTATCTACTACCGTGCTGGAGAGTAAAAGTTACACAGCTTGACGTTCAATAACTCCAGCTCCCAAGAGTCTTTGACATTGTGCCAACAGCAATGAGATCATGGGGCTCACGGGACATGTTGCTGTTAAATGCTAATAAAACGAACAAGTTTTATCATCTTCTTCTTTTCCTTTGAGCTGTTCCCTTTCAGGGGTCGCCACAGCGAATCATGCGCCTCCATCTAACCCTGTCCTCTGCGTCCTCTTCACTCACACCAGTTAACTTCATGTCCTCTCTCACTACATCCATAAATCTCCTCTTTGGTCTTCCTCTAGACCTCCTGCCTGGCAGCTCCAACCTCAGCATCCTTCTACCAATATATTCACAGTCTCTCCTCTGAACGTGTCCAAACCACCTCAGTCTGGCCTCTCTGGCTTTATCTCCGAGACAAGTTTTACCATATCGGCCCAAATAATATGTTTATCTGGATATTACATTTTAAAAAGTAGGGGTCATTATGTATATTTGAAGACTCTACATTTACGTATTTGTTACAGCAGATGCTGTCTTTGAATGGAGCGACAACCGGCCCCTGTTGTGAGCCTGCTACCTCATGGGTGGTTAAGAGTTAGCCAGCCCCAAAAAGTGAGGGGGCGCCCCACGTACCTGCACTGGCCAGGGTTCGAATCATCTCCTCTCTCTCTCCCCCTGTCTATCTGCAGCTGCACTATAAATAAAGGCAAAAACAAAGCCACAAAAAATGTGTGTATACTAGAAAGTTCAGTTTAACCTTCATGCGTTTAGAAGAAGTTAATTAATGACGAATGAAAACAAGTCAAAATCTTCTCTTAATGTCGTCACTGTCACAGAAACAGACCGGGGACAGAATCATCCGTCAACCACCTTAGATTTACCACAGGCACTGAATATATATATATATATATATAGATATAATACTCAT
This sequence comes from Coreoperca whiteheadi, assembly GCA_011952105.1. Classification (NCBI taxonomy): domain Eukaryota; kingdom Metazoa; phylum Chordata; class Actinopteri; order Centrarchiformes; family Sinipercidae; genus Coreoperca; species Coreoperca whiteheadi. The sequence goes on along the minus strand of CM022481.1, from coordinate 23,969,465 downwards.
AAAAGTGAAACATATTTCATGTGTTTGCAGATGATGTCATGGCTGGCATGGCAGCCTGACACTCTCCTCCTCTACTCCTGCTCACATGACAGTATGTGGGCAAGAGACTCTGTTAGCATCCATATATTCTATTACTGTGTGTGTGTGTGTGTGTGTGTGTGTGTGTGTGTGTGTGTCAGATCTGACATAGCTGCAACTCCCAAGTCAGTTTGCTTCACACATGCAGGAAACCATCACTCACTGTGTAGCCCCAGGTCAGACACACACACACACACACACACACACACACACACAGTGTAGTAGATGAATGTTCGGAGGCAGGCAGAGGGAGAGGTTTTCCACATGGAGGATTCTGTACAATGGATCTGTGGTCACTCTCCATCACACACACCCACACACACACACACACACACACACACACAGCAATGACAATGTGTGTGGGTTCTGCTGGGTGATGAATGAAGCAATATTTCAGTCTAAACCAGCATCCCACCACAGATGGTGGTATAGAGAAATGCTTATACGTTACATACACACACACGCCGAAACACACACACGAATTTCCTCTCTCTCTCACACACACACACACACACACACACACACAAACACACAAACATACACACAAAGCTGTAAAAACCCCATCTGTCAGAGTGCGACAGGGTCTGGAGCAGAGAGGAATCACCTGTCTTATTACACACATATACACACGCACGCATATACAAAAACACTTTAATGCACATCTATATGCAAACACAGACACAGAGAAAACATGCTCACACACACACACACAGATGAAGAGACACACTTATTAAACTCTGCAGTGTTGTGTTTTGCTTCCTTGTGTTAGGCGAAAGCCCAGAGGGCAAGTATCTCAGTGCCAAGCAAGCATTAGCAGCACACACATACACACACACACACACACACGCAAACTCTGATACACACTGGCATACAAGCTAGACATACAGGCAAATAGGATCAGACACACACCCTAACATTCACACACACACACACACACACACACACGCAAACATATAGGAAGACAATAACTGACACCTACAACTACACGCTCACAAGTACACACACACACACACACACTGTCGGCTTAGCAGTTTGTGTGATGCCAGGTTGCCTGCAGGTCTGGTAGCAAGGGCCTCTGCTGTCCTAGTTGTTTTCCATCCAAACCTCTCTCTCACACACACACACACACACACACACACACAGAAAGAGAGAGGTATGAGCAGAAGCACATACAGCTATTTTAAACTGCAGGATGTTTCATTAATAATTTTCATGAAGTAATCTCGGGAAGATTCATCTCTGATAACCCTCGCTGAGCGGCAGCCGCAACAAACTACCATCGGCCCTCCCGAAACGTCCTTGAGCAAGATACAAGACACAGCAAGATTCCTGAACCTGAACTCGTAACATCTGACCTTAGTGCCGAAGGAGAACACAGAAAATAGACTTTCCTTACGTGGAGCAGAACATTTAAGACCACATCATCAATACACCTATAGTGGCACAAGGGCAGGAACCGTAGGTCATTAATCAAGCCACTGCTGATTTGTCCATTAATCAGACTTAACAGTCGTGGTAAACCTTTATAACACGCGTGAAGTGATGAACTAAAACCAAACACAATGCATATCAGCAGCAGGTGAATGATTTCACCCCCTCAATGCTGTACCTCCTCAAGAACCAGAAGGATACATTTCATTTGCAGGTATCAAAGTTAAAAGGACACACGTTAATTATAACGTCGGCCTTGTTTTTGTAGTTTTGGCCATCTGTTCTATCACTAATGAGAACATTGAATTCACTAAATGAATTGCTGAGATCTGAGGGCACAGTGACAACACTAAAAAGAAGTCCTGACGGGTCAAGAAACACAAAAAGTGAGACCATCAGACAGGTTGTAAACAAAGAGATAAACCAGCTTAACTTATTTGGATGAGAAAACAAAGTTGTACAGTTAAATTATTACCTAAACTGTGTGTTGTAAATAGTAACAGACCAACTTTGACAGACTGTACTTACCATATTTGTGAGAACACAATAAGTGAATATTGCCTACATTTCAGGTGCGATCACAAATAAAATACAAATAAAAAGGGGTTTCAGATCAAGAATTCCCCACCTTTTATTTGCACTGTGGGCCATTTTCATATGGACATTGCAGCCTGGTTACCGCTAAATATGCACTTTGTTTCAATATAATCAACAATCAGACTGATGAGAAAAGATGTCTCACAGGAAGACCGCTGCAAGTTCAAGGTAATTACTGCATAAAATATCCCATTTAGTTATATCATTATTATTCAGATGTTTTTTGGCAAATGATGTTGTTTTCTCACAGCCCGATAACAAATGTTCCGTGGCCCTGTGGGAAACACTAGGCTGGTTTGCTTCAAACCGCTCTGATCACCTGACTGCTGGTGCCTCTTGCCGTGTCGAACAGGTCGAAATGACACAAAAATGAAACCTAAGCTGTAATAAAATGGCACGTTCCTTTAAAAGAGTAATAACCTTCAAAACTTTAACAGTTTGAAACTTGTCCTCTGCTGTTACCAAAGTGTGTAGTTACCTCGTGCACCTAAAAATGCTGGCAAAATGAGACGTAAAGACTGTCGTCCTAGAAAATACAATCACAGCTGTGTGTTGTTATAAACTTAAGGTTACGTGTTTTGTTTCATTGTAGCAGTTTGTATTCTTTAGAAGTTCTTTTCAATAACATATTTTCGACCATTACTTATGTATTTGTTGTTGTACCATTCTCCTCCTAGATGAGCTTTCATGTCATTTGGGCCTGTTTTTCATTTTGATCTCTTGCGGCCGGATGTTTTTATAAACCCATGGGGAGGCACTTTGTCTCATCGGAACGGTTTGCGTATTGACATGCTTTCATCTATCTTCTTTCCAGCAGAGATACACGTTATGAGCCATATTTTATAGCGATAATGGCTGTGAGGGGTATGAAATCTAGTCCCAGAGATTGTTTATGTGCTTTGGTCCCGTTCCTGTATTTACTGGCCTGTTTCTGCAGTAAGACAGGCAAGGTGGAAAATGTACACCAACCATCCAAATATTGCCAAATTTGGTCCAACTCCTTTGGCAGGTAACCAATCAGGCTGTTCTCTGTTTGATTCAGCCCTTTGTCTGCTGAAATACTGAAAGTTGTGGGTGGAATTCAGAAACTATAAACCTGACTGGTGGAAAAACAAGTCAAGGCAAAGAAAGTTGAGCAAAAGTAAACATTTTGTGGTAGAAAATATGCTCAAGCTGACAGCTACATCCTGGGGGGACATTTGACTTTCTTCTCCACCAACTATCATTTAGAAGATCTTTATTTTCTTTGTTTGTTTTTTTTGTTTTTTCTTAACATAGTCACTCTGAAAGGGCCTGCTGAAGTTTGGATACTATAAAATTCAGGATCCACCGTGACTTCTGTCCTGGTGTCGAGTGACTCAAAAAAATGATCTGAATGCAGCACCCTCGCTGAGTCTCAGAAGTGTATAGATTTACTGTTTATGCAACACCACCAAATGCTTCTTCTGACATTTTAGCTTTGATCTGCCCAGGAAAGTGCATGTCACATGCATAAACATGGTCAACAACACCTTGACTCATAGTGTTTCACTTCTACAGTAAGAATACTGCAGAAGCCCAGTAAGACCACAGTCTTCCCCTGAGCAGCACTACTGGAGCTGGGGGGGGGGGGGGGTTGCGATTGCCAGCGACACTATTTTAAAAATTCAGCTCAAACCGACAAATGATTTCAGGAAAGAAAATCAAAAATGACAACGCACAGGGTAGTTCGTGACCTCAGGATTACATTTTTGAAGTGTTTTGAGTCATTTTAACCTTGAGGTTGTCAAAGTATTTCAGGGACGAACTGGTTTTAACATGACCTAGTTTACTGTGCTAACCAACCGCCCTCTTCTTCTCTTGTTAATAATAAAGTAGCTACAGTAGCTATCCTATCAAGTCTCACAATGTAATAATTAACTTTCTTTTGCCTTGATTTGGCAACTGAACACCGACTGAACTTGGATGCTCTCATCAGCATCACACTGCTTGACATTCACACAGGTTTTCACATTGAACCCTCGGGAGTACAACCAGTCCATTAATGATGCTGGTTGAGTGCCTTGCTCAAGGTTACTGCAGGAGCGGACGTCGGCGGCAGCGGCGCCTGCTCATTTTTCCTTCCCGGCTTGTCATATCCAATCAAGCAGGAGATGCCTTAAAAATAAGTTGTGCAAAATAAAACCACAGGCGCTGGTGGGTTATTTTTGAGAAGGAGCGAGGGAGGGAACAGCTCACGGGGGGGGGGGCTGAGTTACCTGAGCGCCACTGCTGATGTGTATGTTTGAAGTTAAGCTTAATTTCATCTCCCAGGGACACGCGCGTTAATCTGACCCAGTTTGGTTGAAACATGCCAGTGAGTAATGATACCTTACGAAAACCAATTAAAAAAAAACATGGAATCAAAACCAATTTTCATTTCAAATGCTCATGAGTGTCACATTGTAATGATTTAGAAATAATATTTAGCTTTAATTTGTCAAGGGAACATCCACTGAGCCGCAGCCTTTATCAGAAAACCTCATAATTCATTTTCGCTCAGCAACACACTTTTACGCCTGAGAGTTGCTACTGTTGACATTGATATCTCCAGCTGAGCTGCAGGGGCTGCAGTGCCTTGCTCAGGGGGCACTTCAGCAGTAGTTGTTGGAGAGATTTGACGTAAAAGTAGTTAATCCTTTGTTGACTAAATAATTTACTAAGCCAAGACATTAGCCAAATCAAGTGTCATTTTGACCCCTTCAAACAGACACACACACACACACACACACACACACACACACACGGCAGTGTGAAATGGTGCTTTCTAATATTTCTCAGCTCTCCCATCTGTGATTCAGGTCTCGTCTAGCGATGCCTTAAGGCTGAATGTTGCAGGAAGTGATGCTGAAAAAGAGTTGTGTTCCTCCCTCTGGCGTTCTCCTCCTCTCATCTGTTTTATACACACACACACACACACACGCTGGTATACTTGTGAGGACAGTGTATTGACTGCAGCCGCGTTTTGAGGTCCAGGTGTGTGATATGATGTACATAACACACGCACATACAAGGACATGCACTTCATTAACGTCTAAGAAATTAAATTAGAATTTCCAGAACGATGAATAATTCAGCAACACAGTTAAAGGAAATGTAAGGCCAGAAAATCACATAAATGGATTAACGTGCATACACACACACACACACACACACACACACACACACGCACGCACAGTTGGCTGCAGGCTGAGAGCTGAGGGTCGCAGTCTGACCAGGCCACGGAGCAAAAAGTGGAACACTGCTGACACTGATCTATGGCTAGCTCTGTGGCTCGCTCTGGAATACCTGAATCTAATGGAAGTTAATGATATTTACAGCCTTAAATCTGGTGAGTTCTTTACACTCACTTTCCCCTTTTCCCCGGGGATTCCACCGGGCACGGCTCGCCTGCCCGACGTCGCTGACCTGTTGATTTGGCTATTCTTTCCTTGACCTCTGTGCTTCTACCTTGGGTAAATAGGCTACGCAGTTCTATTTTTATCTATGTTTCAGTTGTGTTTTTGACGCGGGCTTCTGTCAAAAATAGACTCGACACATGTTCACTGCGGAGCGGAGCAGAGAGTTTGGACACGCCCGTCTGGTGGGATCACAAGCATCGTCTAGAACGGCCGCGATCAACTACGCCAGCCGCGACGCAGCCGTAACCGGTGGACTTCCGGGGTTAGTGTCTTTCTTTTGCTCAGCTTTATCACGATCGCTGGTGCTGTCTGCAACTTGAATTCAAAACGGGTAACGCTGATATCTTCTCATTACATTCATTCAGCAGATGCTTTTGTTTTTCTTAAACAACACCCAGGAGCAATTTTGGATTCAGTGTTTTGCCCGTGGAGACTTTGCCATGTGGAGTGGAGGAGCTGGGGGAATCGAACGCCCAACCCTACGTTTAATAGCCCACCCACCACTTACACCACTTCTCTATAACCCAAGATGACGAAACTAAAAATATCATCATTTTAAGATATTATCTCAAAAACACCATTTTGAATTCCCTTCTTGGAATCAATAAAATCTTATCATATAAAATGTATCTGTCATGGCTGACATTGTTGTTTCTCATTATGAATGACTCAGCGATTACAGCTGCGGCGACCTCTGGCTATCAGCACTCATTTTCTGGCTCATGTTTTCTGTTTTCAAACGTGAAACGTTAAGCTTAAAAGTTAGCGCTTGCGTGGCTCAGCTGCACTTTTGAGTTTAATGCTAACATAGCATGGTATCAAGCAAACTGTAAGTATGGTTACATGACATGTTGGGCTTAGGCATAAAGCACAGCTGAGCCTACAGCTGAGACTGATTTAAAAAAAAAAAATCTGTTGAATTCTGAGCTTGACTTGTGGTTTTGGCTCCATTACATGTTTAAAAAATATAATATAAAATATAATTAATGTAAATCTTGCTGGGTTTTTTTTAAAGTAAAATGTTGATCAAAAGAAAATGGACATGAACAAACACCTCTGGTCAGACTGTACTGCACATCATGCGCCGCCACTTTGTGAAGAGCTGCCTCTCCTGCTAAAAAAGGAACACCACTTCCCGACCACTTTCGCTTGATCCCCGCAGCTCTTTCAAAGCATTTTCGCTCACAATTGACGGAATCAGTTGAATGGAGCGAGTGTTCTGAACTCGCAGTTCATAATGATGGTCTTCGTGTGCGTGTGTGTGTACACCTGTTAGCCTGGGTTCACGTCACGTGTGTTCGTGCACGTATTTGTAACGTGTTTATGAAAGTGTATTGTATGTACACTACCTGCGTGCGCCCGTGCGTGCACATTGGGGTTGCGTGTGTGCAGGTATTTAAGGTGGGTTATCCTGAGCCGCATACTATTGTGGTCATGGTGCTTCTTCACACAGCCGCAAACACACACACACACACACACACACACACACACAGGTCCTCAGCTCTCATGCAGCCAGTAGGCAGATGACCTTCTCTTCAAAGTGCTTATGTCCTGTTTCCTCCAAACCCCTCAACACTTAGCCAGCAGAGCTCCTGCTGTTGCTATGAGACAAATGGAAATCTGTCGGGGGAACAGTCAATGGTGCCTTTCCCCTTCTTAAGCTACAGTAACATAGTGGTGTGTTGTACAATAAAGAATCTTCATCCAGACATCTTGTTATTTAAATTGAGCTAATATAGTTGGTGTTTATATTTTCAATTAAATCAATTACCACTATTGATATCAGGACTGTTCTTTCCTCCCCACTTGTAGGTTTTCATGTTAAACATTTTCATTCGGATCTGAGTAAATGTACAACTTCTATCTCAATCCTCATGCACAAACCTGAAAGCTTTGGGGCCTCACCCGACCATGGAAGGATCAACATGTATGTAAACAAAATGGTGCTGCATGACTCTGGAAAACTTTCCTCACTGCCCAGAAGTGCATGTTCGTGCTCAATATTGGGGAATATTTGAGATGCCTGCTTAAGTTAAGCAGAAGTATCCCTGACAAACTGTAAAAACACTTGATTACAGTAAAAAAAATAAGAGTCGTGAACTTGAAATGTCACTCAAGTGAAAGTAACGAAGTATTAAAGTAAAGTAAAATGCATTCAGGTATCATGAGTAAAAACACACAATCTGGAGAGGGAGCCCTTCCAAAATGTTAAGTAATTGATTTAAGATGCATCTTGATGTTAAAGATGGTCTCGGTGGATCGTATTCTGTTCAAGAGTTCCGCTTACAGCAACACTTCAGGAGAAATTAAACCGTCTTTTACACATAAAATCTAAAAATAAGCAATATTTCCCCCACTAAATTTCCTAACCTAAGAGTAAACAGAAAATATTCTAAATAGAAATAGAAATATTCAGCCCGAGTAACAATACCTCCTAATTGTGCTGAATTGAAGTGGACTACAATCAGCTAGCGGGTTACGAGTCTTGCTCAAGGACGTTTCCGGAGGGTAAGGGACTGTTGAACCTGTCACCTTCAAGGTTCAGGACACTTTCAGCGAGCACATGGCCGTCTAAGCTGCCATTTTATAGAGCAGTATGAAGCTATTAGAACCTCCACCTCAGTGTCATCCAAAGAGCGTCTAATCAAATCTGATGGGGAGAGAAAGTGAGTGGCAGTGTGTGAGAGGAGTGTGAGAGGAGGGTGTTAATGTGCGTGCGTGTGTGTGTGTGTGTGTGTGTGTGTGTGTGTGTGTGTGTGGTCCTCGAAATTTAGTGGCAGCTATCTGAGGTAAACAGCTGGTGATTGGAGGGGGTACGTCCTATTTTGGAGCGCTTCCCAGACACTCATTCACTCGCGCACACACACACACACACACACACACACACACACACACACACACACTCAGAGTGACAGCGAGAACAGAAAAAAACTATCCTCGCTCTAATATACTACATGCCTCATCACTTCCCTAAACACTTACACACACATACACTAAATCACACACCGAACTGCCGACACACACTTCAGCAGAAGCACATGAATAAACAAAGAGAAACACACAGGAAGCACAATAACAGGCCACCCGAGTCCTCTGTGGCTGCACACGCACTCTCCCCGCCATTGCAAAAGACTGTCATGTTCCCAAAAACAATATTTATCCATCAAGCCTTTCACTGAGCCTCATAATAACTGTCGTATAATACAAAAACATGTCAAAACACAATATCATACTGTAGCGACATTTCCAGGCTCATATCGAAAGAGAAATTCAGAAGCTGGACAAATGTTTCAGCCTCGCTATGTCTCTCCGGATTCAAAGTCATACTTAACCCAAAATGATGTTGTAAGTTATTCGCAAATAAACACAGGACACTGCGTATATACAGTATGTATTCTGCTGCTGAGTCATTGTATGTAGTGGGTTGAAACTTTAAAAGTAAATTTTTATGCAGTCCAATATACCAGCTGCTCCCAACCTGGGGCTTCAAATGATTTATTGAACCAAAAAAAAACATATATTTCTAATATGCAAAATGTCTCACCATGTTGTTAATCTTGGTGATGAATGCCCTTTTCCTGTGAAATAATAAAACGCTTGCAGCCTCTAGGCTTCCTGCTTTTACTGTTTGGATTTCTTTTAAAAAGCTGTAGTATTTGGTTTAAGTTTGATGGTTTGTGCAGCCACTCAGTTAAACAGCCAGTCATATAGCTGGTCCACCTGTCATTAAATTAGCCATCAACCCACTCAGGGGGCTCCTTGCCAAATTGATCTCACAACAGGAAATAAAACACGACTTCAACCCCATACATTTGTATTGTGTTGCTGGTGTCGTGGACAGAAACACAGCCATGCCATCCCTTCAAGTGAATCATCCGTCTAATTTGCCTAATTTTAGAAAAGGTGTTTGAGACACATTTACGACTTTGTTTGAAGATTTCAGGCCCAGTAGAATTAAAATTAAACTTCCTCCTCATCCTCCCACCCCTCTATAGTAGAAGGCAGAGGTATGACGGCATTATCCCGTTTTAAGGTGTGACAGGTTCTGTTCCCACATCATTTATTTTCTAAAAGCTTTGAGAAAATGGAATAAAACTGTAGCAGACGCCGGTTCTGCTAAAGGAATGACAGGAATTCACACAAGGAATTATGGGGGCTAGGGATATTGTGGATACAGCTCATTATTTTAATAAATAGCATCCCCCTTTTTGTCCCTTAGCACTGGCTTTTACTGATACCGCCGCGCGGCCTCAATTGCTTGTGCTTCCGATTACCTTTCTAAAAAGTTTTTTTTTTTTCAGCATTTTGCATTTGTTAGATAGGTTAGAGAAGTAAACAGGAAATGGTCAGGAAGAGAGAGGGGGGGTACGACCAGGGATGTATAAAGAGAACTGGATACAGTGGCGGAGGCGGGGCAGCGTTCATTCCTATGGAAGTTGCTCAGTGGCACATGAAGCCAAAAAAGTCTGACTTCCGGGTATAAAATTACCCGGATCTTCCGCATTGTGCGGCCCCACAAGAACAAGCACACTAAAGACTTCCTCCGCCAACTTGAATGAGGATAATATGAAACTAGACTTTCCAAATGTTATCGGACCGAATGGATCACCTTCACGTAGTGAAATGAGTCATATAGCGGGGGTTGTGATGCTCAAAAATTATAATCACCTTTTCACAGCTGCTTCTTTCACAAGGTAAGTCTGTAGGGAAAAGTCTTTTGGGGCCAGTGTGCCTCACGTGACGGACCGGGAAGTTGTAATTCCAAGGTTTGGCCACTATGTCGAGTTGGCTTCAAAGCCCAAAGCACTTCCTGGGAGCTCGGGTATGACATGCAACAGAGGTCCCTAGCCGGATTAAAACCGGGGACGCTGTGACTACAGTTTGCATCGTAACCCGTAGGCCACCAGGACGCCCTGCTGCCTCCCTGTTTAATGTCAGGGTCAGACTACAAAACAAACTCTCTCTATGTGAGGTAGATCATTGTCTTTCTGTGTACTGGCCAAGTGACCTGTCAGGCTACATGCTGACCTCGTGCCAATCATAAACTGCAGTCTTTCACCGTCTGCATGACATACAGAAGTTCCTGGGCAAAAAGGGGCCAGAGACTGATTTCTGGGATCAGGAACACCCGCAACCGTGATGTCCGAAACACGATGAAGCACGTAGTAGACGTTCTAAAAGTAGATGATTAAAAACAGATATATATATTTTTTTACATAGCCCTTACTTACATTAATTAAAAAATATGAGAAACCAGTCAGTAAATCAGTTCATTAGTCAATCAGTCTCTAGAATCACTGTCACAGACAGCCTGGTCGGGAAGAAATGGTGGTTCTGTTGTTAAGGAGCATGCTCGTTAGGCATAAAACACACACTCATTAACACTCACACACACACGCACACACACACACTGCAGAACAAAAGAACAAAAAGAAGCAGAAGTCCATGTGGACTTATTAGTGCATCGCTGTACCATCTATCTGAGCTCCAGTTCTCTATTGTTTGTGACACACACTCACTTACAGATGCTGAGACACAACTACGCAACCGCCGCCCTCGACACACACACGTACACGCGCGCGCGCGCAGAAAACACTGCGGCACCTGTCAGTGCCTCCAGGGAGCTATATTGGTGTTTAGGAGGAGCCGTTACAGAGACATACAGGCTAATTAAAATGCACTCCTTTCTCGACAGGCTCCACACATACACACTCGTGCCAACACACACTAAAATCAGAAGGTGTCTGTGAGAGAGGGGGGCTGGAGAGTGTGAAAGAAACACAAAAGAGAAACACTGCTTGCATAGTGGTGTGTGTGTGTGTGTGAGAGAGGAAAACCAAGAGAGACAGCAGTAGGTAGCTGAGGGCCACGCCAGGTGGTGGATGTGCCTGTTTGCTTAAATCACAACATTTTGATGTGTGTTTGTGTGTGTGTGTGTGGGAGTGTTTGTGTGCACGGCAGATGGTGCGTGATGACTGTATTGCTCCCAGCAGCACAGCTGTCCGAGGCAATACAGCCTGGACACACACCTCTTCATCAAGTTAAATAACAGCTACACGCACACGCAAAATAAACACACCTCAGCCTTTTAATAATGGGATTTTTAGAGGTTTTACCCAAAATGGATAACAAAGGCGGGGAAACATTAGACACATTTCCAGCCACCTATATTATGCACATTTTCATTTTGCCAATTAGAACAGTGGAAATGACAGAATTTTAAAAGGCAGAAATGGGGGGGAAAAAAAGAGAATGTGCAAACAGCTGACAGAAACACATTTTGGAAATATACCTTGACATTTTGGTACCTGCTAGTGCTTTTTCTACTTTGGACAAATCATTCATATCATGCTGCTACTCAAATTTGGGGCCTGGTTACAGTGGCACGAAATAAATGTATTGCAGTGAAGCAGCAGTGATCAGCGGACAGTAAATCTGCACAAATCTTTTATGCAGAGTTAAACTTTGGTGACCTTTAAACCCAATCATTTGTGCTATTGACCAACAGCAAATGAAAATTCAATTTTCGCTGCGCCACTCTTTAGTACGACCGTGGATCCTGTGGATCCAAAGGTACCGAATCATTCATTAAAAAAGACAAAATCATGTTAGATGAGAAGCAGCAGTGAAACGCCATGATGTGTCAGTGCACAGTCAATTCTGTATCCTCTCGTGACACCCTCCAGAATATATTCAGATGAAGGTATGGCACGCACTGTTTCATATTTTATTTTACCGGGATTTCAGAACTTTGTGCAACATTGTAATGCAAAGTTGACTTAAGTTAGGGGGTTGGTAACAGTTTGTGGCACACACACAGATGTACATCAGAAGTGTGGGTGACAGTTACACAGGCACAGCAGCCGACAGTGACTGAATTCATCTGATGAAGCGAGAGGCATACGGAGCTACCACTATTAACCCTGGGATTATTTACTTGCAGTGTGAATCGCTGAACAGGCAAGAGGGAGGAAAATGCCGGCTGACACGCTCAATAACACACATTAAACATTTCACACCGACACATGAAAAATAAATACATCACAAGATTAATAAACAATCCAACAGCCCTGCTTCCACAGGGAGGAGGAGGGAGGGAGGGAGGGAGAGCCAGCTGGAATAACAACAGTGATTATGATAAAAAATATGAGGCCGTATTAGTTCACTCAGTGCTGCCCACCTGCTCTACTTTGACCACAGCTGTTGAGAATATGTGATTTATTTTATATTTAATTCTAACAGTACACCGGTGTTGTGTGGGAGACCTTCAGGCTGTAAGTCCCGCAGTCAAACCAGCATCGCCCTGCCTTAAACAGCTGCTCAATCCACCTACGATTCAGGATCCAGAGGATAACTTCAAAGTGCCATCATGGCTTTGTTGCGGTTTCAAAAGACTGCAGGAAGTTCAAGAAGACATGCAGAAAGTACTATTTGGAATTTTTTGCAATGCAGGGTCTCTTTGTATCTGTTGTTCACGTACTTACTGACATTATTGTCAAGACTAAAGAAAGGCATTTAATAAATTCCCTCCAACTACAGTTAAGCTGGGCTCAAACTACTGGAGTTTTAAAATCCTATCCCAAATTTTCACAGATGTTCTTCTCTCTAATCTCAAACATGCTCACGCTACAAGGCTGGAAAATAATGGCGCTACAGGATATTATTTAGATTATGGTGCCAGAGGGAGCGATGCGCCACCTCACGTGATCTCATGGGGAAGCAGATGTAAACAAAACGCAGCCTGACGGGGTGCGACAACTTGCTGTAGTGATGCTTTGCAGTGAGAAAAAACAAAAGGAGGCTGTCACAACGGGTCGTCTATTCTGCAGCGAGAACTGGAGGTGAGATTTAAACCATCGGTTTAAACATCTGTCAACAGCGGTATGCTAGCTAACGTTATCCTCAAGGGCTACAACGTTTACCATTGCTTGGCAACACCGTCTCACTCACGTCCGTCTCCTTGCAGACGTGTCTCTCTCATTGGCTACTGTAGTCCTGCTCCGGAAGTACTGACATTATAATACAGATTTGAACTCCTAAATATCAAACAACATAAAAAAAATTATCGGGGCCGCCCCGGTGAGTCTGCGAGCAGTTCGAAAGGCCTAAGACTGGATCGGTAAACCCCTCACATTACCAGATAATCGGTACCGACCAAGGTCCCAGAACAGAATTCTCCTCTGATTGTCGGGAGGAGTGAATCGGCCCAAAACTCTTGTAGTCGGAGCTTTAGTCGGCTTTAACACGCTCACAAGAATTCATGGACTTCTTGTTTTTAGCTGTAATACCGTGTTTGCCGTGTTAATATCATACATGGCAAATGAAATGTAGCCTGTAGCCTCCTTCACATCGGAAGATCTTTTCAGGTGTTGAGAAACAGTACAATAAAAAGATTTTCTGCTCTTCAATTTGAATGTTTATCAGCTGACTTTAACTTAATTCAGTGCAATACAGCTTTATGTAGCCCTGCATGGGCAACTGAATGCAGCAACCTGTCACACAGTTGCACACATAATACATGCGAGAAGAAGGGGGGACAGATGTGTTAATCACAAAGCTAAAAACAATCAAAGCGATAAGCTTAAACACTATATGAGGAATTGCTAATGAATGCATTTATAAAAAATATATTAATATCCAAACATGTCTAAAAGGATAAAAATGATCTATATAGAATTCAGAAGACAGATAGCAGAGGTGATAAAGGACTTGCAGGTAGAGTATAGCAACGTCCTGAGACCAGCAGTGAGAATTCACTTGCTAAGATGTCTTTGACAAGTGCACACCACGTGACTATTCATTATTTTTCGGCAGTAAAATTAAGTATGTTTGTACCAGATGTTCCTAGGTGAAATGCTAATCTTCATATTTATAGTTTTTTCGTTTTGTTTTAGTCCAGTCCTCCCGAAACGTGGCGTATTCCTTTTGAGAAAACGTGCATTTGGCTCCGGCAGAAGGATTCTTCCATACATTCACCCATTAGCACGGTGAGTCTTTTGCTCTGGGTCAAACAAGACAGCAGACCGTTTATTTCAGCACGAAGCAAACAGACTTAAACTGATGCAATTAACAGGAGAGGAAACAGCAAATGCTGTTGAACTGCTGGTGAAATATTGTTCTAATGCACCTCCCATCGTGAAAATTTAATTTCCATTTAAACATGAATAGAGTCAAAACTAATCTAATTTAATCTGCCCTCTCCTCTCATTTCCCTCGCCGTCTCTTCTCGTTGCCACTGCTGTCTCCTCAGCTCCTCTCCCTCCTTCCACATCCCCCTCTCATCTCCTTTTAACTCTTCACATCGCTCCTCTGCTTTCATCTCCCTCCCCTCTTCCTTTACTTCCTTTCCTTTCCTTTCGTCTTCTTTCCCATGCTTTCTTCTCCTATATTTACCTCAACGGGGGTTTATTAATGAACTGGAGATTTATATATAGAGTGAGAGAGAGGGGGGAAGGGCGATAGATTAAAAACAGTGTGAGTGAGAAAGATAAGAGGGAGGTGGAGGGGGAGACAGGGAGGGTGAGAGAGGGAGGAAATGAGGGAGGCCAATAGAGAGAAAGAGGGAGAGGTGGCCGTTGGGTTTTTATAATTGGCTGTCTGTGACTCAGAGAGGGTGAGTATCCCTCTGCCTCCACACACACACACACACACACACACACACACACTCTCAAAGAGATCACATTTCCTCCTCTCGCCTCCCCTAACATGACATGAAACCAGCTTCTGAAGCCTCAGGGCTCTGCACATTTAAATTATCTCCTATCTCCTTGACTCACTGTGGGCTAAAGATCACAGATTCAGCTTCACGGCAGCAGCAAAGGCTGTCATTTCCTTCTGATTCACCTAATTAGCGTCGCTAACGACTTCTCCTTACAATGTCCCTAGTTTAACCTGAGTATTAACCCATACAACAATATCGTAAGGGGCTGTTACTCTTACTGATGGAGAAACGGCATCACTGTTTGCTGGGAGGAGAATATATATAGCGTTTTTACTTGTGTGTATATGCTGTCAACTTTTGCAAAGTACTGTGAGAAGTGTGGCGCTGTAGTAGCGCCATAATGCAATGCAGGTGCAAACTGCCATGCATGTCAGATAAGGGAGATTTTCATTAATTCGCTAGAATTCAATTAACATAGTAAGAGTTTGCAGGTAATAATGTCATCATCCTTAATAGGTAACATATCGCACATTGGTTTATGTAAATGTATGTGTTTTTGTAATGGAAACACCATCTTTTCCTCATTCGAATCAAGGGTTTAAGGACAGAGGCTGTTGTATGCTGTCCAGACTGTAAAGATTGTGAATTGTGATATTGGGCTTTATAAATAAAATTGACCTGACTGGACTTGACATCCCATGGTGCCAACATGGGCTTGAATGGGCACGTTTACTGTGGAACCACGCCTTGTCATGCAACAGCAGACTCCCAGAGGCTGGATAATAGCTGGAAACTGGATCCCAGCCGGCTGGCAGCCAGAGAGCCTCCGGCTGGGAGCAGCACTTCTGAGGGGCTGTGACTGTGTATGCATGCCCCGCTCATAAAATAAAGGTCATATTTAATGTAATAATGGTTTTCCTGGTAAGATAATAATTATTAATGTATCATTTCTGGTTTTCTTACATTATCCAAAAACACCTCGTACAGTTTAGTATTTTCCTGACCTTGTAATTGGTTTTGCCCAGCTGTGTGGTACTATGGTGCCCAAACAGGTGGGAGGTTCGTTCAAATGAGGCTGTGCAAAGCGAGTTGTTGGTATTTTAGTGGAAAATGTGTTTCTCAGAAACGCATCCTCATAGGTAAATGACAGAATAGTACCAGCGACAGGCGTACTGGGCCTTCGTCATCATGGTAACAATATGAAACACGTGGTTGACGTTGGGAAACAGTTGCAGTTTGGTTAGGTTTAGGAAAAGATCACGGTTTGGGTTAAAATAAGCACGTTAGTAACGTAAGTTACCTTATGTACGTAAATTAAAATAAGTCAATGTTGACTTTTGGTTTCACACGGGACACGAACAGTGGTCTCCTTGGTGAAACTCCTGTCTTTGTCCGTCTTTATACCACCTCACCTGATTTCCTCCTTTGCTCCCATCATAATCACTACGGCCAGAAGAGGTCGGCGCCTAACGATAAATGTAAATATGGGTATCATAAATATAAGCTGCTTTCACAGACGACGTCTACAGCCATATTTTTGGGAGGATGGCCTGTCTGTTTCTAGCACAGTCATCAACTGAATACTTGGAGCAAATGCACAGAAATAAGGCAATAATGCTTAAAGGGGACCTGCTTTATACTTCCAGGAAGGCTGCTGAAATACATTAAAAGCAAACGCTGCTGTGTCACATTTTAAGATATTTAACCATTTACAACATGGAATACAGTAGGGTTATGCCTGAAATAGCATCAATTGATGCAATCATATACTGTATACCGCTTCACCAACCTATTTTTTATTATTTGCTTCTATCATCATTGTACCAATTAACTTAAAACAAACCCACACCATCTGCTGGTGGCTGCAAATTTGTGGTGCAGTGGGAGAAGGCAATTCTTCATTTGCTGAGCTGTTGTCGTCATGCGTCCCTGTGATTGGTTCAGCTGTTTCAGAGCGATGAGACCAGTGATGTGACTGGCTGAGAGTGTATTTATTTATCACCACACCCTCTGATCTAAATACACCTTCCCCCTAAGCTGTTTGCACTTTGGGCTCCTGCACGTGCATGAACCGAAACAGCAGGAGCACTTGGAGACTCCCTCGCGGTCGCCCATGTGCAAATGACCCGCACATCTAGTAGAAAAACAATTCACACGATGAGCAAACTTTATGGTTAATGGTCTTCACTGCTAAAAACTATAGTTTGGAATGGGGTAGTGAGTTGCTTCACCATCCACTTCAACCTCCTCCTGATGACGTTTTGCAGCGGGTCACACTACTTCCACCTTTGCTACTTAGAGAGAACCACCTCAAGAGGCCTCTTGTTACGTGATTTTCAGTTTGAACAACCAAATAATGCTGCCATTTTCATGATGTGGACAGCTATGGGATTTATCTATTTTTCATTTTATTGTATTATTAAATTTGTTTGACTTTTGTGATAAAACCAATGGCATGTTTATCTGTGACATGCTAAAATGTATGTAAGAGAAGCACAAGAGAAGCAAACTGACTCAGTTACACAGCAATATCTATCTAACGTTCGCTAACATTAGTCATATCCAAACAACTAAGGCTGTAAGTGGCTAAATCCCTTAGTGCATTAAATTTGAGCAAGGGTGTGTTTGCTGCTTATGAAGTCATCTTTCCATTTGCAGGAGAAAGATTGTGATATTTTTTCCTATTAAAAAAAAATCTTGGTAATAGTAATTTAATATAGAAATTCAAAATGTATCATCCAATATTGCATGAGTGTAATTCATCAATCGTATCATTAGGTTCCGTTATCATTTAGGTGGAAAATCACTGGAATTCTGGTTTAAATGTGAAATACCGGGGGGGGGGGGAAATCAAACCTTTAACAAAGGCTTTATCATAATTTTTGGGTCAGTCAGAGTTACAGCCAATGAAGAACAAGTACAGGTCTACGGGGAGCAACTGAGAGAGAGTAATTCTGAGTTAGAGCAGCAGAAGAAAAACCTGTGCTGCTTTTTAATGAAACATCCTACATATATCAGACTCGGTCTGCTAGGTAGCTTCTTAATATTCCCAAGGTTTTCACAGATGTAAGTAAAACTGACTTTTCTTGTAATGGACCCTGGGCAATGGAAGGAAACATCTACAAGGCCTAATTAAACAATAGACACTCCCTTCTGTTCAGGACTTTAAGAACCATATTAAAGTCACTTTCACCGGATGTTTGTGTTTCCTCTTTACGTTCAGCTGGGACTGTTATTGATGAGACTGCTGTCCTCATTTGGTCCGTCTCATAATAAAAAAAAGTATCATATCTCCTGGGACTGCCTCGTGAAATGAAGGTTAAATAAAAGCAATCTATAAAACATAAAGAAACAAAACAAGCAAATTCAAAACTCACCCGGCAGTAAGAGGGGGGATGTATATTATCACGACTGAAAGTTGGTTTTGTTTTGACAGGGTGGAGCTGCTGTAGCTCTGTGGTCAGACAGAAATGCAGAGCTACTGTATAGAAATGTAGCATAGCTGTCTCTGTGGGCAGAGTGCAGACTGTGGTTGATTTGAGCTATTAGAAAACTGACCAACACAACTAGCCTGCTGCTTCTGGACAATCCAAAGTGCAGTTCTCACATTTGGCGAAATTATCTATTTTGATTTAGAAGATTAAGATTGTATTATAAACCTTCCTCAGACGACAGAAAACAAGTTCAACTTGTATTCCCTCTATAACAATTTCTGGCAGAATTTGAACCAATGGTGCACGTCAAAGTTAATTGGTGTGAGTGAAGAGGATCCAGAGGACAGGGTGAGATGGAGGCGCATGATTCGCTGTGGCGACCCCTGTAAGGGAGCAGCCGAAAGGGAAAGAAGAAGAAGGTGCGCGTCAAAAAGCACAATGAATGGCCCACAGTGCAGTTTTCGTCATCCTGTCGTCTTCCCTGTCCACACTAGGCTACAGTAACTCGGTGGATCTTGCGTGATGAACGGGTGTGTTGCGTTCACCAGAAATAAACACACCCAAATTTACTGTCCAAATTCCAACGATTATCTGTAGATTTGTTTGAAACATAATGACCTCACCATGCTGTGAAGCTAAATGAGCCTTCTGAACTGGCATCCGAAATACTATCAGAGGTCTCATTAATAATTTACGCTGCAGCCTCCATAATTCTTGATCCAGAGGAAGGAAAAGAAACTAAACAGATGCTAAGATACTGATTCACACGGGACTTATATTATGAGAAGACTGCTGTGTTTGGGGAAAAATGGTCAGTAACTTGTGGTGGATTTTTTAATTTACAGATTGAGGCCAGGGCAGATTTGCATGGCATCGAAAACACAAACGACCTCTGCAGTTATTCGAAATCACTAAAGGCCTTCAAGAAGAACTAGTCCCATGTGAATAGGGTTTTTACATAAGAGAAGATAACACGTTTTCGTCCCTTGTGGCTGTAATTATAGAAGAAGAACTGGCTCATGTATGAAAAAGTCCAGTGATCGAAGGTGAAGAGGCAGAACCACCAGCCTGTGGGGTTTGTGCTGTAATCTGAACAAAATCAGGTCATTCTTCACCCCAAAAACTGCATCTCAGCCTTTGTTACTGAGAGAGGCCCAACTGCACAACTTCCCTACATCAAGTCACCAAGATTGGAAACAGAAAAAAAAGGCTGTGCACCCAAAGAAATGCCATTTCACAGAGTCACGCCTCTCAACGTGCACCGACACAACATCTGAGGCTTTTTTCATTTTTGCACTTTCAGTTTGTCTCACTTTACAGTAGCTTGGTAAATTCATTTCTTTTGGTGAATTGTTGACAGGGAGATGCTATAAATGGATTGCAGCAGAGGTAGCAGGCATCAGCCGGCCCTGTCCTGTATGACTGTTTTTAGGTGGATCGATTTCCCGATACAGTAACGTGGCTCACCAGGTGACCTGCGCTTTCCTGGAAACCAAAGACCGAGGAAAAGCTCAGAGGCAGAAAAACATCCCAGAATGTGTGATGTGTGCATGTCATCTTGGTGTATTGTGCTAGGGTTGGGGTTAGTGTTGGTTGATTTATGTTGGTGTTTGGGGTTGTGTTTTGCGCTATGTATCAGTGCAGGGGTGTGTCGAGCTATTTTGCAAACGTCAGCTAACAGGACAGGGTGTTAACGTCAGTGAACTGGAGCCAAATGCAAACCAAAATAAGACAACGGGATGAAGCAGAGCACAGACGGGCTGAACAACTGAGGCTGTGTAGCGAAAGCATGTCAGTGTAACACAGTAGGTTAGAAGAAAAGTAACGCAGAAGAGTAAATATATGTTTCTGGACACAGTAATGCATGCAAAGCATTAGGTGGCCAGTGAAGTCACTTGTATTGGTTAAAATTAGATCCGTCTCTGTGAAACTCGAACATAAGGTAACCATGTCAGAGCTTAACACAAAATAAAGCCCATCTAAAACCTTGCTGTATAGATGAACACAACAAAACTATTAACTCTATCCCTGACATACCATACATACATGCAACAACAGTTTTCCATGTATATGTCTGCCTAGTGTCTGTGTTTCAGTCTGTCTGTCTGCCCAACGGCGTCGATCCCCACACCGGATAAAATCACAGTGAGTTTCCTTTCCACATCTACATTGTATCCCCCCCCCCCATCACCACCACCACCACGTAGCATAATGCGATCGCACGCACACGTACAGATAAACACACACATTGAGCCGAGAAATAATACCTTCCTGTCCTGAGGACGGGCTATTGATGGCGTCACACGGAGCACAGAGTTTCGATTTACACATTTAGAGTTTGACGGCAGCCGTGTCAGGCCATTTGGCCTGACATCGTTAACGGCAAAATCCTCGTAACTTACAGCATAAATGGCTTAATAACCGGACATGTAAACGACTAAACCCTTTGCTTTGAGACGAGTGCAGATGTATTCAATTAAAACATGTTTACAATCACCGAGCAACATTGTTATTAGCAGAAATGTAGTTTTTGCTCAGTCTGTATCACATTCGTGGCTGCTTGGAGGCCGCCGAACACAAGAGATGAGGGTCATTTGTACTTGTGTGGGCTGTTTGTTTTTCCCTGTTCTCAGCCGTGCAGTCGTTGCAGGTGAGTGCATGTGGGAGCTGGCTGGAGCTGTTTTTATTTACGATTGTCCTCTTTTTCTTTGTGAGATGTCTTACTAAGACCATAAAAAGTCGCTCTCTGGCTAACGCACTTCTTGCGCCTGAGAATTGAGCAACAAAACAATTAAGTAAAGAATTCTTGGGACGATTGCCTTAATGACATCTATCAAGCCCGAATTCGTTATAAGGTGCTTTTTAAATGGTTTTAACACACTCTCTCTCACTCTCTCACACACACACACACACACTCATAAGTCACACACAGAAGAATGCAGTTAATAGTAAAGTAATGAAGAGTTACAGCATAAACTCTTTATAAGCCTCTCATCGCTCATAAATCACTTAGAAACCAATTTCATACCAAAAGCAGGGAAGAAGAGAGACGAGAAGGAGGTCTGGAATGAAGAAAAGAATTAGCAAGGAAGAGGGAAGAAGGGAGCATAGACTGATGTAGAGAGGGCAGAAAGGAAGGAAGGAAGGAAGGAAGGAAGGAAGGAAGGAAGGAAGGAGGACGTGTTGGGGAAAGGAAGGGGGGGGGGGAGGGGGAGGGGGGGGGTTAGGTAGAGAAAAGGCAGCTGGGAGCAGAACTTGTGGGACAAGAAGACAAATAAAGCAGATTAGAAGGAGGGATGAAAAGGAGGGGAGGTTGGATGAAAGGGAAGGAGTGAGTCAGGGATTATGAGAGTCCTGGAGTGACAGAGGAGAGGAAAGGAAAGGAAAGGCAAAGGGGAGTAAAGCAGTGAGGATGAGTTTGGGGAAGGATGGAAGCATTGGAGGGGGGGGGGGGGTTACTGGACACAAAGAGGAAACAAGGGATCTAAAAGAAAGGAGAGAAGAAGTGTAAAGCGGTGAGGCTGGCTCCATAAACTCGCAACTAAGGTAAAAGTGCCCTTGAGCAAGACATCTGACCGTCAGCTGCTTGTGTCCAAATAGATGAAAGTAGTTTTATTGCAGCTCAGTTAAGAGTTAAGTGTTTTTTTCTGTTTTATTGATTATATTGTCCTTTTATTGTGTTTTTAAATGTTAGCATAACGCATTTATCCCCCTTATGTAAAGGGCTTATGTGACTTTATTTTTCCCAAATGCATTTGACTGCCATCAGATGTCATATATAAGGAATATTTGTGTATTTTCTATTTTGCATGCTCACCACTATACATACAGTATATCTTTCACAGGTTCCTGGATTTTAAAAAGATCCGAGCTCTTTAGGTCTTTACCACTTCTCCTAGAGGTTACTAATGGTGGTGGCAATAAACCTAGAAGAAATCAACCAGATATGCCACCTGTTGGGAGTAAATATGATGAAATCAAAACTGCATAAAGGAAATGAGGAGATCCAACATTTTTATTAATCATCCACTGCTGCCTCCATAATATTTGGGAGAAAGTACAGTCACTTGAATGGGTACATAAAACGACAGACGCCCCATGTCGGAATTTATGTCTTAAATTATATCTGGTACAGGAAACTCGTCCAGTCTGAGTTAGAATTCAGGCAGATGCTTAAACAAATGTAATGTTTTATACATTTGTATATAACTTTTTTTTTTTTATTCCCTTTTAATAATAATGATACCCTTTTCTTGCCTGCTTTAGTTTTGAAGCACACTGAGTCTACGCCTGTCGTATGAAATGCGCTAAATAAATAAACCTGACTTGAGTGTTGTCTCGATGCTCAGGTGGATGTAGAGGTGGGAGCTCTGTGCACGACTGCGCTGCGGGAGCACAGTGTTGTTGACACTGGGAGAACTGCTGGACAAAATGTTTAATTCATGGATTGATTTAGCGACTGCAGTTGGAAAATCCATCAGTCACCGCCAGGTGGGAGGATGTGGAGCCAGTGTGGGTGTGATGCCTGTTTGACTTCTGTTGTGTTGCCTGGCGTACGAGCGCAGGACAGATTTTCCCGTGGGGTTGTGGGGGCTCTGTGCTGCCTCAACAGTGCAGTTCCATTAAACACTGCGCATTTTAACAAACCAACACACAGCTTCTGCACTTTATAGTAGAAAAAAGTTTATAGAAAGTTTTCTTACCCTGGTTGAAGTTGGTTTGTGTACATTTCTAACCATAATGCATAACCGTCAAATTCTGATACCTTTGTACATTAAGTATAACAAATAAGACAAGAGTTAAAGCAGCTTACATAGATGTGCTTACATAGAGCACATCACAAGTAAACGGCCCGAAAATTTGAAAAACCTCATCAAAAGTATTTATATTTGCATTTAAGAGCCCCCCTAGGCGATCCGCCATTGTTGTTACGTTATGTTGTGATGTAGCTGTTGCCATGTGTGATGTCGCTTGTTGTGATTGGCTGACCCAATCTCAGTGCATGTGAAAAAAGGAGCAGTTTTAGCTTTGAGGAAACTGAAAAAAGAAATGCTGCACTTTAGCATAGGCAAATTTTACTTTATGTGTGTTTTATATGTATTTATATATGTATGTAGTTCTTTCTTTTTTTTAAATAACAAGCAAATTAATTGTCTTCCTCCTATGTAAGTCGCTTTGGATAAAGGCACCTGCTAAATGACTAAATGTAAATGTAATTAATTG
This sequence comes from Coreoperca whiteheadi, assembly GCA_011952105.1. Classification (NCBI taxonomy): domain Eukaryota; kingdom Metazoa; phylum Chordata; class Actinopteri; order Centrarchiformes; family Sinipercidae; genus Coreoperca; species Coreoperca whiteheadi. The sequence continues at coordinate 23,945,622 of CM022481.1, read as the reverse complement.
CCCTAATTGCCACACTGACAGTATTCAGACTAACAATAAGTTTCCACGTTGGTATTGCTTTACTGTTGATGACAGCACGTACAATAGCAACTTTAAAAAACACTTTGTTCTAGGTCAACTTGCCTGGTTAACTTAGGGTTAAAAATATAACAAAGACAGAGTGAGATATAGCTGAGCCGGCCACAAGAACATTTCACTCATACTTACACACGCGCAGATACAGAGTCACAGACTGGAAACGGCTTGGAATAGACCTTGTATTAATCTGCAGGCAGAGCCAATGGAGAAGCTCCTGGGAGGCTATTAGCTTTAGGACTATTCAGTGCTCCATTTGGATTAGGCGGCACTGGGAAAGGATTAAACAAACTCTGCTGCCACATTACAATAGATCCAGCAACCCTCGCTGTACCACTGGGTCACCTTTGCTGCTAATGTCCTTTGAAAACAGAACAAAGACCTTCAGATACAGAAGATATTTCAGTTTTCTGTTTTGGAGTCATGTCTGTTTTGATTTGACTCAGCTGCATGATAACTCGACTTATTTTGGCCACGAAAATCCTTTCAAAGTCGAATTTGTCGAATGCTCCACCGCTGTTGTTTTTTTTCCTACAATGTTTGATCCTTTTTTTTTGCAAACTCTTCACTGTGTATCTATCACCTGTTTTGGTCTTGAATAAAACTTGATTTGATCTGGTTTAACATGGAAGCCTTGGCAGCCTGGAACTATAGGCTCCTCGTAACTATTAGCTGGTTTTGAGTCATTGGCCTAGTTATTCATATATGCACACATGGAGGAATATGTGTATTAGGGTTAGAGATGGAAAGAAATGAGTGAATTAAAGGGAAACGTCTGATTGTGCAACCTAACCAACGGTAATTGGTGAGTCTAGTGTAACTGGCATATTGTTTTGTAAATTGAGGTATATTGTGCTATTTTTGTGAAATTAAATTTCATATCCTCTCAGCCTACATCATTATTAAAGACCATGGACCATGTCATATGTTACCTCGCTTACTGTTCACTATAAACAGGCCATATTGCAAGATGGTTTAGTCAGATGACTCGGTCTGATACTAAACACTTACATAAGGCAGTGAAAATATTTAGTAACAACTCATTTCTACATGACAAGAACTAGCTTGTGTGGTGCAACCTGGTTTAATTTAGTGATGTGTAACACACTAACGTTAAGATAAAGACATGTTTGCATTCACTTTCATGCTCAAAGGCCCTTCAGATGGGGCAGACGCTTGAAGACGTGGTAAAGACTTTAGCAATTAATGTTCAAGAATAATAAAATAATAATAACACCAGCTGCCGGATGATAATACCTTTAACAACAACAACAACAACATGCAGCACTGCTTGGAAGAAAACTAGCTCCTGAGGCAGTAAAAGCATTGTGTTGAAGTCCTAACGCCACTGAGGACGTCCCTCACTGTGATTAGAAGTCCAGCAATGTGGCTGTTCTGCAGCACCAAAGTGCCCATAATCACATTTGAGGACATCCAAGGAGTATTAAGGTTTTTTATTCAGCAGTCACCGATGCATGTGTGCTGACGGAACCATTTTCTTTAAAGCAGTGCGCACACATTACGGCGGGGGCATCCAGAGCTGCTCACACTCGAGAAGGTTATATATTCACGCAGTACCGTAGAGTAGAGCTTCGGACAGGCATTTACATTTAGAGAACTCTTTGTCCAGATGAGTTTGTTTGTCTTGCCTGAAAGTGTTGCAGCATATGACCTTAAACACAAGTGTGGTATTTTACATCATAGGGGGGGGGGGCAGCAAAAAAGAATGAGACTTAGATAGAGAGATGCAGGAAAAAAACAAAACAGACAGTTGAGTTTTCCAGCTTCTCTTTTATCTGAGCTTCACCAGTCCCTTTGTCTATCAGGCCATCTGTCCAGCAGTCAACACCAGCTCTCTTCATTTACATCCCTTTATCTGCCTCAGAGGAAGAGGAAGCACAAAATGAAAAGTAAAGGGGAGAAAAACAATAAAAGGGAATGTGAGAGCGAAAGGGGATGAAAAGCGAACGTCGCTGGGAATCAAAGCGAACGATCGGCGGCTCACTCTTCATTTCCTGTACCACCTTCCGAGGGCATCGTTAACATGGAAAGTCCTGTCTCCTCTGCTCTGACAGCCATGCAGGGGTCCGCGTCGCTTCACTTCGTGTCATCTCCACTTTTAAGCACCACACTGCTGCCTGAAGGCACCAATCAGCAAAGCAACGTATCATCAATGTGCTTCACGGCTGTGATCAGGAGGTGGCTTGCTAGTGGGAAAGAGCTGTGGCTTTGTAACCAAAAACACCCTCGATGACAGAGAGCAAATGAGAACGGGTCCTTCCCTTTGCCTTTAAGCAAGACCTTTAACCTCCAGCTGATCCAATCATGCAAGTAAGTCACCACAGGTAGAACAATACCATTGTGATGGCCACCAAAACCCCCCAAAACACCAAAAGTTGTTATTACTGCATTTAATGATACATTTAACTATAATTAACTCCTGCTTATTGAAATCACAGGTTAGAGAAATTAATTTGTAAGCATAAACTTAGATGGTGAACCTTATAACCTTATAAAATCAGGAAAGAGGCAGAGAAGATTTTCCCCGTTACCTCAGATGCCTGGTGCTAAAAGACATTAAAGACAGCAGCACTTTACACGGACCGTAATGTGAATGATCATTGTTTTCAGTGATCCGTCACGAAACGCATTTATGACAGACAATTCAACATAGCTTTGTGAATTGTTGAATTCATCCCTCCCTCGTGTTCATCTGCCAGCAAAACTAAATATTTTTTGAAGCCAAATTTGCGACTGTTTGCATACTCTGAAATTCAGTCAAAACTCAAAAAATGTTTTAGCTTCAAAAGAGGTACGTACATTTACCACACGTCTACAGCAGTAATCATACTGATTAATAGTGGGTGTAAAAGTGTCAGAGTGGAGCCAGACGTCTCTGCAAAACAGCATGAAGTTGCCTTGGAATTTTTCAGTATAAATAAAGGTTTCAACTGGGTACAAATATAAATAAATCCAGTGTGATATATCAAAACGTATGTGCGGTGTATGTTTTGTTGTACATATTTACATTTTAGATATATATCTGAGATATATATCTCAGATATATATCTTCAGTGTATTATTTAGTGGAGAGTGTTTGTGTCCCATGACAGTCTAAATATTTCAGAAGACTTTCCAACATGCCAGTAACTGTCTGGAGGAGAGATATCGTGTACAGATGCTTGGATTACCCATAATTACATGCTCCTCTGTGGATTGAGATGATTTTCTAAACTACTGCTGCAAACTACAACCTTTTCATCATCAGATTTTTTTTCTTTTAATTCATAGTGCTCAGGCTCAGAAAACACGTTTTCACAAGTTCCTAAAAGGCTGAAGGTGTCCGGAGACTTAACCCAGCGCTCTCCTCAATCACACCCACTTTATTACAGTAGTGGACTTAATTAGAGGGAATTAGCGATCTGCAGCCCTCAGCTAGCAGAGGTTGAAGCCTCTGTCACAGGAGGGCAGATCGATGCTCAGTCAGCTACTGACAACGCAGCCCGTTAACTCGTCACCGCCACACAAAGGCACACTGGCCCGCGCTATGGTGAAGTCTGAAGGTCAACGGTCACAAGCTGGAATTAAGCGCCTTATTAAGAAAACATATATTCACAATTGCTGATGAATTATGAGCTGCTGAGGTCTTTCGTCAAGGAAGGAGACGAATGTGAGAATCAGCCGATCCTTTAGCGCAGTGAAAGAGTATTTATTGTATTGATGCTACAGTATTTCATAACGAGCACAAACGATGCTCACAAAATGGCGCTGAATGATGCGATGATGTTGCGATGTCTGTTCCTGGAAGCTCAAAGGACTTTATTTGATGTTTAATCAGACTCGGGCCAAACGCCGTAGCATGCCACCAAGCACCGACGGGAAACGTATTTGGAAAAGCACGCACCATACCACCATACCAGTACTGGTGAGGGCTTACAATGGACGTCCAACTGTGCCAAAGTTCCATGAATATATTGGACAGAGATAAATTAAGGTTTAAAATGCAACACAGAGCACCTGCTGGATCCTGGATGCAGCTGTCAGTCAGTCTGTCAGCGTCGTGCACGGAGCTACAGTCAGTCTACGGCTGCCTGGACCCACCAGGCTGACGGCTATTTTAAGATGCATCATGCTTTCTAATGTGTGTGTGTGTGTGTGTGTGTGTGTGTGTGTGTGTGTGTGTGTGTTGGCTCTATATCGGGGGAGTGACAGCATGTCTTGTGGTAAGACGAGAAGCTGTTTTCTCTGCCAGCAGAACGTGACCCAGTCTGTCGCTCCACGCTACATGCCCTCGCTTTCTCTCTTTCCCGATTCAGTTTTAATACCCTTTCTTGGTATGAGGTCATTTCTAGCTAGACGTGGTTAACAGGAGAAAAATCTCTTCATCGCACTTAGCTTCTCTAATAGTCTCTCCCAATTTGATTTCATTTGGTTCATTTTTTATAGGGTGTTGACGTTATGCCCCTGAAACCAACAGCTGACTTTACTCGATGTCAATATACTGGGGAAGCTACTTTACATTTTAAAGGGCTGCTGAACCCAAATGTCAGCAATGCCTATTATGAGCCTGAAGTGATATTTTAGTCTGAAATACTCTGAGGTTTCACAGGTTCATCAATGTGTTTTTTGACAGATAAATGTGTATGGCAGCCTAAATCGGTCATTTTTGCTCTAAAAAAACTTTTGGCTTTGTTACTTACTTGAATAATATGTCTAGGATATGACAAGAATAAGAATCTGCATTTGGAATAAACTGGAATCAATTAGAGGAATCAGATTCAGAACTGATCAAATATCAAAATGTTACCCAACTTTATTATTACCTAGTTGGGCTGAAGCTGCAGATACAGCTCAAAGTCATGAGCAGTGATTTACCTACAAGACATAGATCTGATCTAATCGGATCTAAGCGTATGTCATAAAAACAGAAAAATGAAAAAAATAAAGAATGTACAAACATGCTGAAATTAAAGTAAACAAGACTGAAGGGGCTATATTTATATAGCATTTGCCATTCATTCACCTAGTCACAGCCCGATTGGTGCCACTTCGACATGCGAACAGGAAGTGGTGGGCATCGAACCGCCAACGCTGTGGTCAGTGGATGAACCCGTGCACCTCCTGAGCCACAGCAGCCCCAGACTAGAGTCTACAGCCATGCTAGCAGCTCTGTGAGGTTGTACTTAATCACAACAACGCTTTGTGCTAAATGCTTACATCACCATGCTAACACGGGTACAATAAAAATGCTAGCATGTTGATGTTTAGCAGGAATAATGTTTACCGTCTTAGTTTAGGACACTCGCAAGCTCAACATTTCCTCATTAGCAGTAGACACAAAGTACAGCTCAGGCTGATGAGAATAAACCAAAGTACTGGACAGGTTCAACTTTGGACATGAAGATGCTGATAGATTAAAGGTCAAGAGCTCAAAGGTTTTCAAATGCATCCTCTGGGGATCCTTTCACGGCAATCCATCCAACAGTTGAGGTATTTCAACAAAACACCAAACATCATGGCGGCACAAGAGGAAAAGTCAGGGCGCCAGTGAAGTGATTGGGATTCATCCTCTGGGGACCGTAAATGTCTGTACACGATTTCATGTCATTCCATCCAACAGTTGTTGAGATATTTCAGCCCCGGACCAAAGTGGTGGGCCGAGTGACTGACAGAGCAACACCGCCATTCCTAGAACCACGCCGCTAGCATGGCAAAAGACTGCTGCGTGGAAAATCTGTGACCTATTTCTACATCTTTCACTTTACGTCTGTGTTTGACCAGAACCCAGCTGAATTATACAGCGGATGAAGCCTGCCTCTTGAAAGGTGATAGTTGGCTGTATTACTGTGCCTATAAGGGGTATTTTTGCTCCCGATTCCCTTGAACCCATTGTTGACTCTGAAATCTGTGACAACTTGTAATGACCACTAGGAGGATGAAAAGAATGGGCGTTTTTTTTTTTTCCTCCTCGCAGGCTACCGGCTTATATCTACAATAAATCCAACCTGACACTGCAGCAGCGGCAGCGTGACAGCGCCTGCTGACGGGAGGAGCAGGGGAGAGACGCTGGACGCTGGTGTTATCTCTCTCCGCCACCCCTCCTCTCCTCTCCTCTCTCCTGTCCCTCGCTCTATTAACCCGAGCTATTTGCATGGACTGTTCCATTAGACGACTGGACAGCAGAGCAGATGAGACCAGAGAGAGAGCGAGAGAGAGAGAGAGAGAGAGCGAGAGAGAGCGAGAGAGAGAGAGAGCGAGAGAGAGAAGACGACGACAGACAGCAGCAGAGATGCGGGATAATGATAAAACACCCGAAGATCCTGACAGAACAATTTCCTCTCTTTCTTTGTCTTTTTTATTTATTTTTCTCTCTCTCTCTCTCTCTCTCTCTCTCTCTCTCACACTCACACATCGTTGTCTGATGAGGCTGTCATGTTGGGGGATCGGCTGATCTATTTTTCTCTTTCTCCATCTTTTCTCTCTTTTTTTTTTCGCCCCTCTCTGTCTCTTCTCCCTCCATTAAACTTTTATTACCCCTTCTCTCTCTCTGTCTGTCTCTCCCAGGCACTCAGTTCCCTTTCCGTCTAATTCAGAAAATTACAAACCATGAATTTATAGAAGAATGTAATGTGGAGGGAATGGTATTAGCACCTCCGGTCAGTGATACTGGCTGAATTTTACTTTTTTTTCTTCTTTTAATCCCCCTCTGAATGATGAACATCGATCCTCCAAATCCTCAGAAACTAAAAACGATTATTTTGAGAGGGTCCAGTCTGCATACTGATCAGCGATGATCATGTGTTAAGGAGACAAACCTAATCGTTTCATCAAAGGCGAGGTAGCGATCAGAGGTCAGAGGTCACAGTGAGCTATAATCTGACTACATCACCTTTGTTTGAAGGTGAAATCCATCTCTGGACGACAATAAATATCATTAGGAGTTAGGAATTTCGATGTTGCTACATCAAAATTTTGTAATTAGTCATTTCAGGTGAGGTTTAAAAACATTAGAAAAAAAGAAAACTGAGGGAAGATAGTAATTTAGAAAGAAACATTATCTTTCTTTTACTATTTATATTTAATTGAGTGCTGGTACTGTTATTCAATATATTTTTGCAGCTATTCCCCACAGAGAGCACTGAACTTAAATCAAATCACCTTCAATCTGATCTAATTAAATATGATGCAGTACTACCCCACCACTGGATTTTCTGGGTTTTGTAATCCAGACGGACTTCCGTAATTGTGTTAATCACCATGTCGAATCAAATGGGATTAAATGATGCTATAGTTCTGTCTGGATGCGATTAGGGATACATGAAACCGTTACTAAAGTAACTGTGCACATAGCACATCGGTCACTTCAATGAGAAAAACTCATTTCATTCATGTATTACTTCCTGTTCCTATAAAATTCCTGGGGGTGCATTATACCTGTTACTTTTCCAAATTTGTAGATTTGCAATTTTGTTTGGGTTTTTGTTGAAAACTTGTTCTTTTTTTCTGTTAAGACAGGAACATGAGAACGGCAATTATCACAAATGATTTGATCGTCCTGAATTTTCAATTTTAATAAATAATCTTCAATCGAAATTTGGATGGGACATTATTTTCATGGTCCTGATATGAAACTGACCAATAAACAGAGCCCACCAGGTAAACATGCCTTCAGCTGGGACGTTGCCTCTTTCTTCTTCTCCCATCAGCGACGTGCCAGACCAGAAAAAAAAAACACTCCAGTCTCACAACAAACCACACGCTGCCCCGTTGTGTGACGTAACAATGAAAACCGACAATCCATTTTTAACTTTACTGTCTTTTATAATGTACCTGATGCACCCTATCTTAGGCTGATGTACCTGCCTGAAGCATCTCTATGAGCAACAAGTGACCCAAACATCACGGTAAACTGCAATTTCATTGGTTAAAGAACTGTATACTGATTGGTCAACTCTGTGGTTAAACCCTGCATCATTATCTCAGACGTTCTGAATGGATCATGCCAGGGACAGTTTGAGCCAGCTCTCCTCGCTGCCTGCCAAACTGCCCTGACCTGCCTGCCGCTGACTGAAAATGAACGGCGTCTGAGTGGGTGCCACTTGTCATCTGAAAGCCCCTCAGAGCTGATTAGCGTAACTGCTCGGGCCTCAAATTTCAGCCTGCGCTCCACTTGGCCCCGATTCATTCCAGCTCAAGCCCAACGCGGAGCAGTTTTTGTCAGCCTAAACCCAATAAAAAGCCAACGATGGGTCCCCCTTTGTATCCGGTAAACTAAAAAACAAATCAAGCCAGTCTCTCTAATCAACGATCTGTCATTTGTGAGGGAGTGGAAACATCACTCGGCTGTCTGATGATCAATTTAGCAGCTATGCTCCTAGAGCTCTAGCATTTGGAGCAAGTAGGTCGTACAAAACAAGGCGTCAAAGTGAGTAGGCTACGTCTCTTATTCCAATATTCTATTTAACAGGTTGTCAACATTAATTTGGCTGTCAGTACATAATGTAGTGGTTCTGGCTTCTTAGACAACAAAAGGTGATGTGATAGACTGGATCCGAGACAGGATTAAAAGGATTCAGGTGTGATAGGCAGATTTGATGGTGGATTTGGATAATATGCTATCGAACTGCAACCCTCATTATATTAAGTATATCATAGAATATCATATCTAAAGTAGAAACTAATACTTAAATTTTATGGTTAAAAGTAATATTTTATATTTTGGGGCCAAACCCGACCCTGACTTGCAATTTGCATGGAAAAGATGGACCCAAAACCTGAATTTGTAAAAACTGTAAGGGCCGGGTTATGCTTGATCAGAACTAGTTCATAAGATGTGTAGTCCACCGGACATCAAGTGTGTATGCCTCATTGAAAAGGCCTGAAGCTATTCAGCTCCATCAGAGCATACTGGAGTCTGAGTCAATAAATTCATCTGTTTTAAAGCACCAAAAATGCTCCAATTTAAATCCTGATACCATCAGAATTGATTAAAAAAAAAAATCTTTTCTTTATCCCTCTGGCCAGCATATACAGTATGTATGTACACAAATATCTATTCTCTTGTTTCTTTGACCTCTGAACTTCCCTCTTATAGTTGCTTATAGTGATGCTGATCTGGGATATGAAGTTTTCGCTGCTGTTGATTTGATAAACAGCACTGGCTAAACACCCTAACTGTAAAAAGTAACAAAACAACCGGGAGCCTGGGTGCATTTGTATCGACATCCTTGTGTGGGTGTTAACTTGTGTTTGACAAAGTCTTCATGCCCGAGCGAGCCACTTAAAAGCCAGTCAGCTAAATGTAATGTAATGTGAGACGATGTTTCACTCGGCTAGAACATCTATATATTTCACCACGCTCGATTTGAGCTGATGAACGGTCCACATCCGACGTTAGCTGATGATCCATCTGCATTCTGCATATTTCTCAGCTGTCATTATTGATCACTTCAAATAAGGAAAACACTCCCGGTCTCTGCCCTTTCTCCTTGGGTGCGCGTATTTTTAGTCAAACACTCCTTCGTGTGCATTTGGTCGTCTTCATGTACTTATATGTCTGCAACTTCCCATGCATATTATGTGTCGGCTTATACGTTTGTGCAATGTGCATGTCTGTATGTGTGGCTTTGTGTGTGCACAAGCACGAACGGGCGTAACAAGAGCTGGGCCACTATGCAAAACTTGGGAAGTTAATGGTAATCTTGTTTAGGGCACCAAAAAGGCTTGTGTGTGTGTGTGTGTGTGTGTGTGTGTGTGTGCTTGTGTATGTGTGAACCAGGATCTATAGGAGTTTGTTCAGCCGGCTCACTGTGCACTTCATCATGCTGAGCTGGAACATATTGCAGTTGTTCGACAAAAGCCGGAAGGAGGAAACAAATTCAGGCTTGAATTCTCTAATCGTTACAGGCCAGCCAACTGAAACAGCCAGGCAGTGTGAGTAAAACACTGTGTGTGTGTGTGTGTGTGTGTGTGTGTCTTTTCATGTCAACACGCAGGCTTACATATACACTGTAGGTATGTGTCTGTCCATTCATGAGTGTGCATGTGTATTAATCAGCAACAGGAGGAAAATGGCTTGATGAAAGGACTGCGATCGGCTGCTCAGCTCAGTCCGACCTTGGCTCAGTTTGGACGACCGGACGGTTTCCTGCCACAGGTAGACACGACACAGGTCACATGGTGTGTTTACTTTTAGAGTCAAGGTGGAGCTCCAAAGATTTCTGGTTCGACCCATGAGACTGATGCAAAATATAAACTATGATCGCTTTTACCATTAACTGTTTAAAAGCAGCACTAAACAAGGCCATTTTATGAAAGTGGACCTGAAAACAAATGCAGGGAACAACTGAAATGTCTCAAATAAACTCCTGCTGTCTGTATGGTCACTTCTTCACATACAAGAAAAGGACGAAACAAAACATAGTCACATAGAAATTAACGCACACTTTTTTCCCTTTCTGCCCTACAAGATATGTAGTACAGCTGTAAATTGTTTTTCTATTGCCATGAATTAACTCAACTCCCATATCCTGGTGAAATGGGATGTTGCTGTTGAAAATACTGACTTTATAGTGTACAGCTTAAATGAGTTCCCTTCAGAATTTCTGGAACGCTTTTGGAGGAATTCAGCAGAAATGGTTTGTTAACAACTGCGACGACGACACCTTTTTTTACTTTGCTACAACTTTGATTAGCACCTCTGACTGGCTTCTGCTCCAACGTAAAAGGGCCCAAGGTATTGTAGTATCTAGAGCCATCGCCCATGCCAAAATCATGGACAAAAGCTTTTAAAGAAAAATTTGAAACGGGGATACCGAATCGCAAAAAACATTTCCAGTTTTTTTCGCAATTTTAAATAGGTCTAGTCTTGTGCTCATTGACAGAGCTTTGTAGGCCATCTGATAATAAGATGAAATCACAATAAGCGTGTTCATTTACGTTCCTCTGATTGGAGTGTGTTAGAGTTGAAAGGTTTTGGCACTCTGTGATGTTGTCTGTGATGTCGACTTCATCTCTGTAACGCTTTGAGAATCTGATGAGTTTGTTGTTTCGTGCAATCAGGCGTCCGCTCTGTCACCTGTGCTCATTTTCTCCATTGTTTACCTCGTCGCTCGCTTGTTCATTTGTTAATTATTCATCTGATCTCGTTAATCCGTTCATTTAATTATTTACTTATTCGATCTCTAACGCAGAAATTGGTTTATGCGTGTTTTGTTTTTTTTACACATCTGTTTAATCTGTCGATTAGCTTTTGCATTTTCTTTTGAGCTTCTTCAGCTGAATGTTATTAGTGAACTCTGCGTGCTGCTTAGAGAACAGAAGCCCAGCAGCTCCAAACTGCAATAAAACTCCTTCTCAACTTGTGTGTGTGTTTGTGTCTGTGTGTGTGTGTGTGTGTGTGTGTGTGTGTGTGTGTGTGAGTGTTTAGTGCAGTGTTTTACTTGTAATTATCAACAGCTCAGCAGGGGAGACTGATGGTGCTTTTGTGTGCAGGTTTTGGATTGTGTGTGTGTGTGTGTGTGTGCGTGTGTGTGTGTGTCCATGAATGAAGAAGATGTTGGAGGGTTTCAGCATGAACATCCAGCTGTTTGCAGGATCATCAACAGTAACCCTGCACTGCACAAGTTCTGTGCACGAGCAGAATGCGTTTCTGTTTCAACTGAAGACACTTCATGGGCTAACTAAGATAATACATGCAGTATTTATAATAATAACAATAGTAATAATAATAAATGTTAAACAGTGACACAACATAAGAAGATGGCCTGTTCATTTACCATTCATAATAATCTAGAAGGTTTCCTCTTAAATGATGTCCAACGTACGTTTTGACAACATATTCTGAATAAGCTCAAATGTTCAGTATGCAGATAGTTGACATAAGTTACAATTCATCACAACAGCACAGAATGAACACAATGAATTCGGGACGCACCGATCCGATCTATATCGGCATCAGGACATTATTAAACCAATCGGGTACTGGCTAGAACATGGCCAATCCACATTCAATCCAGCGTTCCTGCGATCGGTTACTTTCGTCCAGCCGTGGTTTAAAAAAAAAATGTCCGTGCAGCGTGGTCGATTTTTATGAAGTTGGGACAAAGAAAGCACAAATATCGGACTGGGAATCGGTTTCAGCAGATACCCTGAGTTGAGGTAACAGAGTCGGTATAGGGAGAGAAAAAGTGGGAGAGGTGTATCCCTAAAATGAATGTCACATAAATTCAATTGAAGAAAATTCTTTGACTCACAAAATAAATTAAACTAAATAATGTCATTAAAAACAGCTGTTCTTGCTCCCACTCCAGTATTAAACATAAACAAATGTACAGTTTTAGTCACATCTTTCTCACTTATGTTGTACAGAAGTCACAGCTCACTTCATACACTTACACACACACACTGACGGCAAAGATGTAATGAAAACTAGATTTGTAATATTGACTCATTTGGATCAGTGTTGTCAGTCTCTGTCTCTCTGTTTCTCTCTCCCTCTCTTTTTCTATCCACCTTTTTTCTGTCCTAACACACACACACACACACACAATCACCTGCGGGGATCAGGCAGCATTGACTGTTACCTGGCTCCAGCTCAATTTAAATATGGCCTGAAGCAGAGACGAGAGAAGATGGAGGAGAGAGGAAAAGGGGAAAGAAGATGGAGGAGGAGGAAGAAGAAAAAGAACGGAAGGAGGAAGGAAAGAGACGCGTCAAGAGAGGAAAAGCACTGGGAAGAGAGAGAGGGGGACCAAGAGAGAGAGAGAAAGGAGGAGGAAAGAGGGAGGAGAGGAAGGATGGGTGAGACTGAAGAGGATCAGTGCTGCTCAATACAAGAGTCTAACACACACACACACACACACACACACACACACACACGGGAGGCAAGAAGTGGATGTAACAGCAATCTTTCCTGTGAGGAGTGCCGCTGACAGGATGGTTGACAGGCACTTACACCAGCCAATCAATGAAGACGGATCAATATGTGACAGGGCCAATCCATGGCTGTCACAACCTCTGCGACACACACACACACACACACACACACACACACTCACTCACTCACTCATGTATACTGCCATTACACAGCCCCATTTGAACCCATGTCAAGGTAGACAGTACATAAATTCCACATTAAAGTGTGAAATAAGTGCAGTGTGGTCATAATTAGCACACTTCCCAGCATGTAATTGAATTCATTTATTCTTGATATTGATACGTTACACCGGTCTATCGGCTGCAAGGAGGCCATGTTGGAGAATACTGAGTACATTCACTGACTGTGCATGTGATCCTGCAAACTGACAAAGGCCTCAGTCTGTTGTTTTGTTTGTCATTTTCATTTTCACAAATTTAATCCAGAACATCCCATGGGTTTAAGTGTTGTCAAGTCACATCACAACTGTGATCGCTTTCCAGGAGAAAAAACATCCTCTGTCAGGTCGGCTGCCTCTGTTGTTTTTATGTTGCCCAGCCTCCCCCATTCTCCCTGCCTCCCCCACTGTCCCTGCCTCCAGCCACCTCCCTCTTCCCCCCCTGGACTGCCTTCACATGGCTGACTGTAAGCCTGTTAATCTGAGCATTGGTTTAGCGAAGTCCGTTTTCTTCTACCTGTTCTGCCTCAGTGTCTGCATTTGCGTCCTCAATCCAATTGGCTCGTTCACACATCCGTGACACCCTCTGCGCTCTCTCCCTCTGTGTATGCAGACAGATACCCCCCTGCTCAAAAAATAAAATAAAAAAGTATTCCCAGAGATCATACCTCCATCACAGCTGCACAATTTTTTTTGAGTGTATTATGAAAATTATGCTTTTTTTTTCCTCAATCCCAATTTGCGTCAAAATACATATACAGAAAATCTGACAATCAGGGAATACAAGTGGCACATTTTTTTAAATTCAAGTAAGTTCAACAGTTCATTAAATGTTGCACGACTAGAGTAGTGTGAAAGTATGATGACTAATAATCAAAAACTACGAATTGCTATTGGCTTTAAAATACCGAACCTAAATATTTGTAAAGGTGCGGGCAACTATTAAAAAACAGCGCCACACAAAACTTTGTTTGGAGAAAAGACACTGCTGTACGGGCCTCTAGGGGTTGTAGTGATCGTAGCGTTGCTGCAAATCTAACCACACTGCTGTTCTTGTGACCATACCTAAACGGCGACGTAGCATTGTACAGTATTGATTGTGAAGTGCTGTACTTAATAAGGAGCAACAGAGAAAGCAACACTGTTAGCCGGGATGAAGTTACTCGTTAATTACTTTAGTTTAGATAGCTGGAATTACAACAGAGAGGCCGGCGCGGCAGAAGCTTCCATACAGGGAACACTGAATGTTTTGATGAGTATAAAAATGATGTGAATCATATGCTACAGCCTTCACAGTCACCAAATATCCAGAAGTGGAACATCTATGGGAGATTTTGGACCAACCACTAAGGCAGCACTCTCTACCACCATATTTAAATGCTAGATATTATCAACGCTATCATCCGTATCTACCTTCTGTGTTATTTTCTGATGAAATTTGGATTTCGTTTTGTGCTGAACCCTCTAGTGTTCATCCTGCTTTGTCTAGTTCTACTGAAACACAGAACAACACAACGGGCCCAGCAGTGCAAAACACAACAGCAGTGGCTGTGTATTAAAAGTGTTTAAGGCTGGACTGTTTCTTTAAGTTTCACTATTCATGCCTGAAATATACGAGGGCTTAAAAACTCTGTCTTTAATCTGCCTCCGCCCCTTCCCCTCCATCTCGCCCTCACGACTGAAGTGGATTTAAGAGGTGAAATCAATGAGACATCAGAGCTCCACTCGGATCCACCGTCTCAGTCTATTTCAAGGACCAACTGTGCCTCCTCATGTTTCAAACACTGTGTGTTCTCTCACAATGTAATTCACTTAATTCTCCGCACTCATCAACAAAGCACATAATACAATAGAAACGTAGGAATTTGGAGAAAACCACTGCAGCAAAGATGGAAAAAAGGACAGAATCCAAAAGCATTGAGGCGAAATAAGAGCCAAACAAATCTAATCAGGTATCAGAGCAGATAGAGTTGTAACGCCTTCTGCGCTGTGATTGTTTCGACATGCAGTCGTCTCAGAGGCAGAGCAGGACGGTTAGCTGAGGCGCTAGCAGCGGTAAAGCTGCTTAGCGTCACTGTCACTCTGTGCCGTTGTAGAGCACCGGGGTGCTTCACAGCTCAGGTTCCACATCAGCAGATTACCCACAATACACCAAGGGGATTTCCTCGCCTCACAGAGAGCTTTCTGCCGTGGTTTGTGCTGCTTGTGAAATTCAGTGTAAACATGACAGGAGTCCTCATGTGTTTTCTGACAAAGAAACTTCTTGGACCGGCGAGCCAGAGTACAGGCTGTGTTTAATCATTACAATGGTCCGATGTGATTGAATCTGTTCTACCTAATTTATGGTTTCTGAATATTCAAGTTTGTTCAAAGTTTCAGACAGATTTTAAGTGAAAGCGTAACAAAAAGTTGAATTTAATTTGCTTTAATAGGAATTTTCCCTACTTTTATACCATGGTTTTCACAATAAACAGTTGTGTCAGTTGTGCAGATTTAATTTTGCCAACCCCAACCTATAAAATGTCATGCGGATTTCCACCTGATGTAAAATAAAAAACAATAATTAAAGTCACTGATACATTTTTTTCAAGAAAGAATTACATTTTGTTCCATGCTCGTTACATATTTTAAATTATTACGTAAAATAGCCTGAAAAGGGAATTTAAAAATCATTACTTGGAGTCAAAGTTGGCAGTTGTGAGGGGTTTTGAATTAGCCTGGTTCCACACCTCTAAATCGTTGCCCAAAATCCCAAATTATTCAGCAAATCAAATCCGTCTGGTGTTGTGCCCACTGACAGCTGTTTCTGTAAAAATGCACAGCGCTTGGCAGGTGGGATTAAGAATGGATATATCATCGTCCTGTCCCAGGCACAGACAAATAGTGTCAGAACTGGCGACAGGAATGGCTGAGATGGACACAGCTGTACAGGTTGTGAGTCGACTTGCAGCAATAACAACGCTTAAATCTGCATCTGCTGCTACTGAAAAGGAAGTCGACATGACGGATACATCACATTCGCCACTGACTGGACACACACACACACACACACACACACACACACACACACAGGTTTGCGGCACAATCTTCGTAGGGACCCGTCATTGACATAATGCTCTCCCTAGCCCCATACCCTAACCCTAACCATCACAACTGAATGCCTAAACCTAAACCTTACCCTAACCC
>CM022481.1:23909763-23929110 GCA_011952105.1 Coreoperca whiteheadi | reverse complement strand
GCGGACCTGAACATGGAGTCAGACTTAAATAATGAAGTGAAAATTAAATGAAAAGATTAAACGCGCACCAGTAAACTTTGTCGATTGCAGGCTAAAAGATACTTCGATATCTAGGCTACAACTTGAACATCTCGATCTCTTTTGGTTTAAGTAGGTCTTCTTCTAGATTACGTGTAACAGCTGTTTCCACAGCACTTAAATGACTATATTTCAGCATGTAGTCAGGACCTGCGTAACACTGAAATAGGGTCATGATATGCTGTTGAAACAGATCGTCCAGTTGTCCTGTTTACGCTTCATTATTGGTCGCCATCTTGAGCCTACCAATCTCAAGTGGCTGACATCTCGGCCCAGTGTCATTTTCACTACAACACAGTAGTGGTTAGTGGCAGTGGACGCTAACCTAATGTTTGTCATGTCCATTGAAGAAATATGTTGATATAGGAGTTGCTGCTTCTGTAAGTCAGCTCATAACAACCAGTATAGCTATGTCAGTCTCATCCACATCTCCATTATTTTGTCACTAGTTCTGGCTCTGGCACAGGAAGATGATGTCCCTACCCTCAATGCTACCAACAAAGCGCTGATTGTCAAACAGTTGTCAATGAGCACACCATCAGACCGATTTAAATCAGTGAAAATAAACAGAGACGTGGGCGGTTATTCAGAGGTCGGCAAACAGACTGGTTGAAACAGCAGTTATATGTAACCTAGACGTCTAAAATAAAAAAATCACTTTTCAACCAGATTTCGCCTCTCTAATCTAAACGTCTAGACATACATTCCCTTGCAAATCACCAAATCAGTGTTTGCTGGGAGGAAGTGAGGAAAGTAATGCAGTGAACTGATTTTTAAAGTTTTTGGAGGTCAAACGTGTCTTTTCAAATCCCAGGCTTTACACAGAACATCGGTTCGCAGCAAATCAGAGCCCCGAGGGTGTTTTATGTTTCCTCCATCTGCTTGTGATACCAGACTCTGTAATCATTCATCACTGGAGCAGGTAATCAAATAAACAAGCTTGAAGAGGGGAAATAAAAATCCGTGTCAGAGTTCAGAGGGTTTTTTTTTTTTTCTTTGTGTTTTTTCGGCGCTTGTGATCTGAGAAGGATGAGGAGCCTCAGTGTAGGAGGCACCAAAGCTAATACAGTGATTAATGTTTAGCTGCATGTTGGGATTCATGGAGACATGACTAAGAGGTTGACTGAGTGTGAAAGACGCTGACGCCAGTGTACACTCACACACTCACACACACACACACACACACACACACACACACTTTGCAGGCACAAACACACGGACGGGGTTATTGAATGACTGCGTGATCTAGTTAGCGAGCATTCAAGGATCACTGGGTCACAATGCAGTGAAATTAGTAACCAACTCAGTGGGCCGTCGATCCCCCCCCCCCCCACGCACACACAGCACAGGCCTGTTTCTGGTTGCCGATGGTAACGAGGAGGATGCCTCCATTTTGGAGCAGCGACAACAGAACACTGGAGCTAGAATTATCACATCTCCCACTCCGGCAAAACAAAGAAAATGTCAAATGTGTGCAGGGTGGGGTGTTGTTCAGATGTGCTTCAGAGGAGAGAGCACTGATCATTTTACACCCTTTTAATGTCACTGCTTCAACGTCAAGCCATTTCTCTCACGACCACTGGACTCCTGATTCCCATTGTTGTCTATTTTTCAAATATCCCTTAACATCAGAGTCGGCCTCATTGGCCCGGTATGTGTCCACATGCAAGGAGTTTGACTTGTCATTCCTGCCTATGTACATAAACTGCAGTAAAGATGGCAAAAAAAAACACATTTTAAGACTGCTACTGCGACTGTTGTGAACCAAAGGTGAATAGCTACAGGCTAGATGCAATCTACAAACTTCTCTGAGCCTGCAGGCAGAGAGTATTTGACAGCCACACAGGTTTTTAGCGGAGTATTCCTTTAAAATGTGCAAAATACATTCTTGACATGTGTTCTGAATATGAAGCTAGTGACACAATACACTCAGGCATAACATTTTGTTAGCATTCATACCATTTATCTTATATTGTACTACACATTTCCTCTCTGTTTTTCTTTGTCTTGCGTCCGAACGGTTTTCTCACGCAGTTCCTGTTGCCATATCAACCCATTGTGTAGTACTGTAGGACATGTTTCCTCTCTGTACTGTATCAGCCCATTGTCTTCATGCTTGGATCTAATCCCTGTGGTGGAGCGGCTGTTGGGCTTAGAGACTGTCTGTCGGTCGGAGAGCAGACGGAGGGAGGTTCCCCTGTTCGCCGAGATAATAGCAGAGCACTGGAGTGGAATGGTTTATACACACACACACACGCACACGCACACACACACACACACACACACACACACACACAGCCTCTCAAGCTCTGCATGTGGCAATTATCTCTCCTCTCAGCAGCTTGTGGCATCTCCACCATCTCCTCTCCTCTCCTCGCCTCCTCTCCTTAATCTCCTCTTGACTTTTCTTCCTCCTCCTCCTCCTTTCCTCCTGCAAACACCTTCTCTCCCCTATCTCTCCATCTTTCCCTAAGCCGTGCACTGCTCTCCTCTCATCTCCTTCCTCGCCTCCTCTCTGCCTTTCCTCCTGCTTCAAACTTGAGATAGTGACAGAGCAATCTCCTCCCATACACAGTAACAACCTGAACAATCTGCCTCCCTCCCAAAATAAAATAAAGGAGTGCTTTAAACGACAAAGCTCTCCAACACTCATTGGTCCCCTTTCCCACCTAAAAAACACCACTGTGTTTTGATGCAGTGACTCCGTAACACACACACACACACACACACACACACACACGTCCAATACAACTGATCGCCTGAGTGAACAGACACTTCGAAGATAAATGTCAAAGTCAGACAGCCGAAAACGTAAGAGTGTACAACAAAAACGTGTCAACCATGTTTCTGAAGGGACTCTTTGCAACCTCTTTACTTCTTGCCTTTCACTTTGTACGTTACTGGAGCCACACATTTTCAATTTGGGTGACAAACTCTTTTGGTCCTCATATCTACTCTACAAATAAACAGCAATAATTTGATACGAACACACAAAGACGATGTAAATGTAGCTCATGAGATGCAAACTAAACAAAATATCTAGCGACTTTGCAATCTGATAAAGAAGTCGGGGGGTTCCCATTAACTTCAGTACTGTAGTTCTGAGTTGAGTTTTTTGTTTTCTTGCAGCCAGCAGCTAGTGGCTTGGCTTCAGAATTGAAGCGTCTGCGTGGGCCTCTTTGACAAAATAGCCCCTAACGTGCAATAGGATCGACACCTTAAAAGTTCCTTTGCATCTCAAGGAATGTAAATATTAGGCAAAGTAGACTAATGGTGGAATTAAAAGCAACATCTTCGATTGATTTTCTACTTTTTGTGTGCAACAAGACAAAAAACTATCATATAATTGGGATGTCTGCATTAGATACTTCTTGGAAAGATAGCCTGATCATGGGAGAAAAAAAAAGGTATGTTAGCGGTCGATTAAGCGTCTTACAATTTTCCCAGATTTCTGTCAGCCTGCAGGCTATAAGGAGCCCAACCCTGCATCTTCAGGTGAAAAGCTTGCTTCTCTAATCTTTAGCGTATCTTTGCACAGCTGGGAAAATAACAGACCTGGAGCCTCTTCTCTAAACCTGCTGTGCTTTCTCTACTGGAGCTCCTTTAGAGTGGTAATGGCTCATTGCTGAGGTGTGTCAGTACTACATTACCCAGAGATCCCCTGTCAATCTAACAGTGTCATTCGTAGAATTTTATACGCACTGTCACTGCTAATGCAAACCAAATGGTTCATAAAGCGTTTGTTCCAAACTGGCTGGAAATGTTTGTTTTACAAGGAAACACTTTGTTTGCTGTTTGATCCTTTTCTACATAAAACAAAAACGGTACAATTAAAAAGTAATAACTTGATGATGTCCTGGTTAAGATAAAGAGCAAATCCTTAACTTGGAAGACTAACATTCTCCAAGCCCCTTAGTTAGTCACTGACACACAATTTTCAGTAGCAATGCATTACAGCTTGGCAATAAAAGGGTATAAAACCACGTACGTCTTAGGAGTAACACTGTGAATATTAGTCATATTAGTCATGCGAGTCCATGAATGAGAGGGAGAGGAGAGGGTCTGCGGGAAAATAAGTGAAACAACTGGAGTCAGTCTGTCTGAGCTGTCACACAGAGTGAGTACTAGGAAGCATCCATACCGTCACTCGACCAACCGGTCCGTTGACTGCGGATCCAAAGGGTCTGAAAAACAAATCCAGCTCGAAATTCCCTTCCTGTTTTAACTTAAGTTCAGCTTGCTCAAAGAAATGGACTTCATCTTGGAGAGAAAGAACGGAAACAGTCGGACTTTGAAAAATGCTGCTCCGCTTTCTCTCTGAAATATTTGGGCGTCAAATGTTAAGAATGACTTTAAACTGCGGCCCATGTCTCAGTGCCACAATGCAGACAGTCATGCTTTTTTTCTATCACATGATACTGTGCCATGTCTAGTTTGTTGGAACCTGAATTTATTTGAGTGCTGTATGAAATGTGGTCGTAGCACCAAGCAGTGAAAACTTCCAAGTGCCAAAGGTCGGGATCATGTGCTTGGTCAGATTCTTCGTTTTGTATAATTATCTTTTATCAGATTATTTGTCAGGGAAATCATAATTTTGGTAGATTGGATTTGTCAGTGTGACGTTTTCAAAAAGGCATTGCTTTGGTATCTGTACCAAAAACCTGGTATTGGCACTGGCATCAACACTATTTCGAGCAATAGTCAGGCATATCATTGCATAGGAGGTCGGTAGAGAACTTGTTGGCGTTGGCTGGGACTCTAACTGCAGTCATCAGAGGTAACGGTAAATGCTCAACCAACACACCAACATGTGCAACTGCTCCATGCACATGTCTTATCAAATCTCCTCCAACCAGTCCTTTAACATTTGCTTTCCCTCACTTTTTGTGCTCTTTCTAAAAATTACTGTCACACCACCTTGAATTTCCACCAAATGCCCCCCCCCCATCCATTTTGGGAAGGAAGCCGAAGTGTAGGAAGCACCTCAGTGAGTCCGCAGTAGAAGAGAAGGTGTTTCTAAGAATACAAAACCTCAGCGGCTTCAGTAGAGGATTTCACTGCAGGTTTTTTTTTCTCCATCCTAACAGAGTATGGGGTGCTATCATTTTCCCTGCCAAGCGCTCCTGAGATCTACAGCTACACGGTAACTGAGTTAACAGATAATCACATAACAGCAACCCCCCCCCGCCCCCATCCAGATACACACATACACACACGCACACACACCCTTCATCGGTGTCCTATCCGAGATAAATGAGCACTATCAGCCCCCTACCTCCCTGCTAACAGATTAATGTGTAAGCGTATCCCTGGTTTCCCGCCTCCTACACACACTTCTCACTGTCTCTGTCAAACACACACACACAAGCACACACACACACACACACACACATTCACACACTTCTCAGGCGCCATATGTCAGCTCGACAGCGAATCTCCCTGCTCCGGAAACACAGCAGATGATGCAGGCGATCGACACAACGCAATTTACGCACATCGCCGTAGACATGTGGACGTGTAGAAACACTCAAAACACACGTGTGCACATGCAGAGTTTGACATACAAACATCATCGTTAGAAGCAGCAGACAAGCTATGATTGAGTCAGATATACATACATCTCGTCTGCAGGACACATCTTCCAAACGTCGTACACGTCCACACACACAGAGTGATGCGTGCGTGCCAGTTATGCTAACAGATTTTAGCTTCCTACGCGAGTCGTGGAGGCATAACCCGCTGTGCTCGCCACCACCAGCCGCAGCAGCAGCAACCATCCAGGACTTAGTCATGTTCACCGTGTCTGCCAGAACAAACAGCCACCCAATTAACGCCCACATGCAGCTTCCTATTAGAGAGCTGGGTCACCATGAGCTGCCTGGTAACCTTCAATCACACAGAGAACATCGGCTGAAAGCCACGCCGTCCCAACAGACAAAATGGATGGTCCAGCTGGATTTGTTTGTCTTTAGCATTAATCTACCTTTTCTGTGTGTTTGCAGGTCCATAATATATATATATACTAAACAAACATCCCTCAGCAGATGTACAAAGCTAGTTTACAGATTGTCAGACTCATCAATGAACAGAAGAATGGGTGTTTCAGGAAAAAGAATAAAATAAAAACAGTAAGAGCACCTAGAAATGTAGTACATTAACCTCTTCAAAGAATAAGGATGGTATTTTGTTTTAAGTTGTCAACAAATCCCAAGAAAAGACCATAACCAACAATGTGAATGTCTCAGTACTTGCTGATTACCCCACCAAGTCTGTGGCACTCAAGCCCGCTGGCTCTTACTGCACATCACAATCTTTAAAGACTCTTAACTAATTCCCGAAAAAAAGCTGGTCACTGTAGTTTTTATCAAACGTTACTCAAACATAAACGGTGCATTTTAGCCACACTTGGTGCTCTAGAGAGTAATTTCTGGCAGCAGGACGGTGTATGAGGGATGGATTCAGATCTATGTCAGGGTGAACTTCAAGATGTTTAAATTAATCCACCACACACCTAGAACATTTCCATCTGATGTTAATACAAAATTCCTCAGGCATGAATACTTAATTTAGTGACGACAAACTAGATACAATTAGGTTTTACAAGCAGATGCAGAATATATATGTGGGTTTTCAATACAATGCCGAAAAAGTTTATTTCCGTATTTGAAGCAAATAAAAATACATTCAGTAACATAAAAAGGAACGTCCCTTTGTAAACATCATTCACCAGGCCAGGATAGGACATACTCTGATGTAATCCAGTGGAAAAACTGCTCTCTGCTGATATGTCAAACATATTGTGTGAATATCAGCATACTCCAAATATGTCAAAAACGATACAAATGAAGTCAAAAGTGTAAGCAAACATCCAAGTACTTAAGTGCCTTGATTGCTGAGAGCATCACGGAAACAGTAGCTGAGGAAGATAGGTGAGTGTGTCTGTGTGTGTGTGTGTGTGTGTGTGTGTGTGTGTGGTCCCGGTAGCCCGGCTACACTGGACCTCTTCAGGCTTTCCACAAGTGCCTGGAAGTTTTTATCTCGTGAAATGTGTAAGAAGGCGGCTGCTGTCAAAGCGGCGAGCTCCTTATCTTCCTGCGGAGCGTCTTTCCAACAGACGAGGACGGCGCTCCGCTAAGAGGATTTCTATTTTGGTGTTTAATTTAATTTCTTAGCGGACAGATGGATTGTAATTTGGTGGTTTTTCTATGCAAACGTGTTTGGTTCCGTAATCTAAATTTGTTTTAGTACAGATATGGGATTAATTACGAGCTTGGAGAGCTGCTGCTGTGTTTCTGTTTGACTCTGTGTGCGTTTGTGTGCGTTTGTGTGTGTGTTTGCATACCTGTAAGACTGAGAGATGATCTATAGTGTCATATGTGTATTCTGATGTGTTTGTTCATGCCTGCAGGCTACTGCAGTTTGGGATGAATGTGTACTGATAAGCTTTATTTTAATGCAGTACACACGACAGATTGATACACCACAGTGTAGAGTGTGTGATTAATAAACTATAATAATTCCTCAAGAGGTTGCACAGATAAAGTTCGCCACACAGGATAAACATTTTCTCAAACCCATCTGACATCTTACACACTGATTCAAACTTATGAAATTAGCAAAAAGAGAAGTGCGGGTGTAGTGTCACGTTTCGGGTTTTTTCTGCGTGTGTGTATGGTTTTTTTTTTTAATGTAGTGTCGTACAATTTTCTCTGTGTATGACCGTAGCTTCGTATGTTTCTGTGAGGTTTGGTGTTTGCGGGTGAGTGTGTGTACCTGTAGTGTCGTGTGTCTCTCAGCGCGCGGTTGCTGGGGATGCGTTCGCTCTCTCTCTGGTTGAAGGCGTACAGGGTGTACGGGTCGTCACCGGGCTTCCAGCGCCGAGTGTTCAGGTAACTCCTCTCGTCAAAACCCTCCAACATGTCCTCCCACTCGGCATCCGAGATCTGTCAATCAATCGGTCAAAAACTCAGTGAGTCAATTAGGGCTTCAACTAACAATCATAATCATTTTTATTTTCCAATTAATTAGCCTACAAAATGTCAGAAAATAGAAATAAAATAACCATCACAAATTCCCAGGTTATTTTTTAATAAGCTTGTTTTGTCCAACAGTTCAAAATACAATGAGATGCAAAACAGAGAAGCAGCTAATCCTCATATTTAAGAAGCTAGAACCAGCAAATTACATTTTTGCTTGAATAATTGTTTAACCAAATCTTATCTTTTATCTTTTATGTTTTAAGACATCGTTGGCTGTGGAGGTAGATCCATTTGTATCGGAACCAGGACTTTTACTTATCACACACCGATGGCATTTGGCACGTGTCAAAACAGACACAGCCATTGTTTCCTATGCAAGCCAACACACTGTGCCGTGTATTGACCCGCATCATTTTTCTGAAAAACCCTATTCATTTTTGTAAATAAATCCGTATCTGGGCATAATCAGAGGGCACACATACTGTACATCTAGACATTCTCTGCAGGTGCTGGGTAACAGTGATCCGCACAATGAAACAAGTACTTTGTCATCTTTTTGTCAATAAAGCTGTGGAATTATCTAGCTGCTCTGGGTCCCTTTTATCAGTCTGTCAGCCACCCCATCAATCAATTAACTGCAGTAATGTATCAATTAATCAGTCACCAAAAGCTCTGTAGGAGACCATATACTGCATTCAAGAGAGGCAACCTGTGTTAAAAGCAAATGAAACATCTCGGAGTAGAGAGAATGTTTCTTGGTTTGAAGCATTCACTATCCATACTGACTGACATTTTCTTTGTATCAGACATCAGCGTGGATGACAACTGAATGTGAGATTTAGTCATGAATGTCACACTCAGAGTCTTGGATTGTAACCTGTGATTATCCACCGCAGAGAAGTTGAGTGCCTGTGTAGCTATGGGTTCGGCTTTTTAAAAGCATCAGGAGAGCTTTTAGAGGTAATTTTACTTAAAGAAGATTCAGAGGGGTTTTTAAACTTTCCGCTCTTTGGTATTTAAGAAGATGAACGTTGGACTCCAGGTTTTCATCCTCTTTGTCTTGTGACTAAATGCTGCACTGTTGTACTCTTGTTGTACCGAACTGTGCTTTGCTGGAGGCTTTACGTTGGTTTGTGCTTTAAAGTCTGAATTCCTTCATTTCTGGTCATATACATTTGACCTAAATATTATTCAGTCAGTCAGTTAATCATTCGATCAGCCCTCCGACCTAATAAGTAGCTGGTGTGCTTGGTGATTAGCCTGATAGTGTTGCATTGTATTTAAACATAAAAACATGAATCAAGAACTCCTTAACATACTTGTGGTTCTTGTACCTTATTAATTACAAATTACATATTTTACAATAGTGATGAGCATTTTTCAAAGCTCAAGATCATTGTCACACTTGTAGTTTGGTTCATTTGATGCATGTCACCTTTAAGTTTTGGTCCGTTTTGCGTTCATTCTCCTGTATAACGCTTCAGACACTTCCCTCCATCAGCAGATGGATTCAGTATTAGTTTAGCTGAGGCACCAGCCTAAATGTCTGAACTACACCAAACCGGGTAGGTTTGAAATCCTTTATATTCATGTATTACCTTCAAGGCCGCCACTGGTTTCATCTCATTTCTGTAATGTATTAAAATCACACGCAAAGGCTTAAAAATTTGCCTGAGATACAGTAGGTAATCCATCTTGCCTTTAGTTTTTTGTCACTTATCACTTAGGGGCATTCAGTTCATTTTGACATCTGATAATTAATGGCTGCCTGCTGAACTGCATTGCATTGGTGGTTTTTGCTTTTGGAAAGCCAAGCCAAGACACAATAATGAGCACACATGGATGTTTTGAAAAGAATATTCAGAATTTGTTCGTGTCTTGCTGCTCACTCTCAGATGTCAGAGTGTCCTTGAACACATCAATAGGGGAGGACTCCTCAGCTGCAGACTTAACTTTGACATTAAAATAAATGTAACTAACTGTTCACTGTGATGGATAACTGAGCTCAGTCTAGTGTCTGCCAGTTGATGTTGTTGCTACAGCGAATAATATTGGAAATCAATAAGACTGCCTATGAGCTAGGAAATCAACCTTAACAGCGGAGCTGCACAGTTAATCGAAATATTTTCCAAATCACAATAGTGTTGCAGGGATGACGTTTTTTTGTGCGCCCACCCGGATGTTAGCATTGCTCTGGTCCCTTCGACAAAAAGCCAACAGGAATTTTCCATTGGATTTTGGATTATTGCAGAAAATAAGCTCTGTGGCACACAAAACGTTATGACACTTAGACACTTAATAGTTTCTGACACTTTTATGATTTTTGAAGCGTAAATGTGATCGCCAGGCTATAAACGTACAACACCGCGGCCGCATGACTTCAAGACAAGTAAAAGCTTCAAAATGCAAGAGTGAGGTATTTACAAGCAAAACGTGAAAATCTCTCAAGCTTGTGTTAACCACAGACTTTATTTCAGGCATCTAACCAAAAACCTATTCAAAAAACCCACTGACTGCGAGACCAGGGAACTGGAAGTGCTAAAATGCTAACTCATTTCTGGGTTTTAGGACTCATTCCTGGAGTGCTCTGTATGTCCAAGTGCAATATCCCAGTTGGCCAGCGGTTTAATATGCTAATTAGAGGTTCTGAGCAACAGTAAAAGTCCTCCTCCTTCATGTTATTCTGCGGAAGTACCAAAAAGATGCTGTTTCCAGTGTCGCACAGAGGAAACAACCAACTCTGCAGAAACCCCTACTTCTCCAGAAAATACAAACTTAATAAAATAAGATGTAAAATGTTAATGTAGCACATAAATCCCGTTCAGCTCCCAACAGCTGGTGGAGAAAAACACAAGGTGGCAGCGACTTAAAAAAAACAGCTACAGCTGCACTTTCTGTCTGTCGGAGCTCTGCTGTGAGTGTGTGTGTAGTTTTAAAGAGACTGTATATCATTTATGAGACAGTACAGATGCCTGTTTGCATGCAGGAAGGAGTGTGTAGAGTGTGTGTGTGTGTGTGTGTGTGTGTGTGTTGTTCGAACGACTCAGGGAGTAAATGTGCTCGTGTGTGTATCATTTATGAGTGTGTGTGCTTGTAGGTGTCTTTTGAGAGGCTGAGGAGTGTGTGTTTCAGTTGATAGAGAGGAAGTGTGGGTTTCCGTGTGTGTTTGTGCAATGCATAAGAGAGAGAGAGAGAGAGGATGTTTCTTTGAGGGCGAGGGATATAACGAATGCACATTATCATTCTCTCTCTCTCTTTTGCCCCATCATAAACATAACACAGCAAAAAAAACCCCGAGGCCATATTTCTCCCCAACGACCGCACACACTGGCACATAGTGGAGATTAATTGACACGCACACACACACACACACACACAGGGTCCCAGAGCTGATGGTGTGTGTAACAGAACAACATTCATGGTGGAGCAGCAGTCTGGATGGAGGGATGCGGAAAACGACTGACACTCCTCATCTTTTTCTTCTCTTGTCCTCTTCCTTCTCCTCCTTCTTCCTCTTCTCTCCTCATTATTCAGCCATACGACTTGCTGATGCGACACATTGTCTAAATGGGGCCATTAGAGGGCTGGGAGTCAGACTCTTTGTGTGTGTGTGTGTGTTAGTCTGTGTAGCTATTTCTTCCCCTGGTGGCTGTTAACAACAAAGCATGAAGAACAAGGGAGAGGGAGAAAGGGGA
The DNA here is from genome assembly GCA_011952105.1 of Coreoperca whiteheadi. Lineage (NCBI taxonomy): Eukaryota > Metazoa > Chordata > Actinopteri > Centrarchiformes > Sinipercidae > Coreoperca > Coreoperca whiteheadi. The sequence continues at coordinate 23,917,358 of CM022481.1, read as the reverse complement.
GAAGGGAAGAAGAGGTGGAGGACAGAGGGATGGGGATGGTGTGGGGGAAAAGTGTCAAAAAAAAGAAACAATTGGATGGAGAGAAAGGGAGGAATCAAAGAGAGAAAGACGGGAGGAAAAGCTAGTTAGACACATAGGAAAGAAGATAAAAGAAAAAGGAGAAAGAAAGAAGGACATGAGGAGCAGGTTAAAGGCTGTCAGGGTTACAAGTAGAGGGGGAGGAAGAGGAGAAGGAAGATTGGGAACGCAAGATGATGGAAGAAGGAAAAGAGAAGACAGAACCACAGGGAAGAGCGGAGAAAGAAAGAGAGGAAGAAAAGAGAAAGGAGAAGAGGAAAAATAAAAGGTATGGGGAAAATTATAAAACAAAAGAGGAGCAGGAGAAAAGAACATGAGGAAGAAGAAATGAGCAGATGAAAGATTAGGAGTTAAGTTAAGAGAAGAGGAGAAGGAAAGAGAGCAGGAGAAGAGGAGCAAGAAGAGGTGAGAAAAGAATGAGAGGAAAGGGATAAAGGGGAGGGAACGAGGCAAACGGGCAGAGAGGGAGAGGAGGACGAGGAAGGAGAGGAGAGAAGAGTGGAGAAAGAACGAGAACAGGGATGCGGTGGAGAGAGGAGACAAGACGTGAGAAGAAGCGAGACAACAAGGGCGGCGTGCGATTAAGCTTGTCTGAGTTTCTCACACACACACACACACACACACACACACACACCTGCGGCCTTCTCGCCTCTCGGTAAGATTTGTTTGCGTCTCGTCTCGCTAGGAGCTCAGGAGAGGCTGCGTTCAAGGTCCTCTGGATTCTATCCTATTTACAAGACGCACACACACACATTCACAGACACACACACACACACACACACACACACAAACACACACACACAGCTTGTCTTCCTAATGCACCGTGGCATCCACTCAATGCCTTACATGAACACAGAGATTCAATTAACGGACCTGAGGCACGAAGAGCTGGACAAACAGTGTTTGTGCATGTGTGTGTGTGCGTGTGTGTGCGTGTGTGTGTGCGCGTGTGTGTGCGCGTGTGTGTGCGTGCGTGTGTGTGAGAGCCAAGCCACCACGGAACTTATTAATTCATCCAGACGACACAGACTGATACATTTTGAATCATAATGAGAAAGCTGAAGCCTGCACGCACACGCACACACAACCTGATACTTCTATACTTGTGAGGACTCTCATTGACATAATGCCTTCCCCAGCCCCTTTACCCTAACCTTAACCTAATTCTAACCCCAACCCTAAAACCAAGTCTTGACCCTCAAACAGCCCTTTGAAGGGCTGTTGAAAAGTGAGGACCGATCAAAATGTCCTCACTTTCCAGACATGTCCTCACTCCCAAGGTCTAAAACCCAAATTGATCCTCACAAAGATGGCTGTACAAGTGCGCACACACACACACACACACACACACACACACACACACACACACACACACACACACACACACACGCACATGCACATGTGAGTGTCACAGCCACTGCGTACTTTTTGACAGCTCACATTGGAGAAAGACAGCAGTGGTAAAGAGAGGTAGAGAGAGAGAGAGAGAGAGAGAGAGAGAGAGAGAGAGAGAGAGAGAGAGAGAGCGGTATGAAGGACAGGCTACTGCATTTTAAAACCTACAGCTCTTGTAACAGGAAGGTTGCTGGTTTGAATCCCTCTAACCAATTTGAAAGGTCCAAGCAGACAAAGTGAAAGACAAACGTTCTGCTTCAAGCAAGGCAACATGACCAACTACTTAGATTAGCGGACCAGTGGTAATAGTAGCAGCACAACAACAAGTAAAGGATCATATCCAACAATGGGAATTTTCTGCAGCCATAATCATGAAACCAACACCTCAGGGGATGTTATCCCACTTTACCCCCAGCCGCCCTAATTGCCAACAAATTGTCATGTTCAATCAAACTAAAAGTACTTATGTCCTTTTTGATCTGACTTTTAATAGTCCCATATTCAGTAATGAAACAAGGTGTACCTTCCCATCATCACTGATGCTGTCACAAAGTGAATAAGAGTAAGAGAGAGGCCTGATCATGTACAGCACAACCGTTTAGTGTTGCTGTGGTGACATCGTTTGTCGGGAGAAAGCTAACGCTGAACTATAAGTAAGAATAAACCTCCGCTGTACGTATCTACTATGGGACTCCTGGTAACCTCTTCATCAACCATAAAGCCGGCTTATATATCATGATGTAGTAATATTGTAGTGATACTCAAAATAGCAGCAATGGTGGTAATATTGCCAATAGTAGTAGCATTAGCAGTGGGGTTGATGGTCATTGCCTGCAGTAGCAGATACACAGTAGCAGTATAGCATCAGTATCTTCATCAGTGTCATTACCTGTAATAGTAATTATTAGGGCTGTACAATTAGTCGAAATATTAGCGAAATCGCAACATGGCCAAGTGCAATGTCCATATATCCAGGTGTAAGAAAACATGATTTTAATAGTTTTTTTTTCAGTGGAAATGAAAATTGTGATGCAAAAATGATCATTCCCACTGATCGTGAATCATATCGCCATCCAATAACATCTGTCAAAATAAGCACAATGTGATTTTTTTTTTACCATATTGTGCAGCCCTAGTAGCTAGTATCAACATTAAAGGAACACTTCACTTGTTTTGAAAATGGGCTCATTTTCCAAGTCCGCCAGTGTTAAATAGTTGAGTTTTACCATTTTTGAATCCATTCAGCAGATCTTTGTATCTGGCGGTGGCACTTTTAGCATTGCTTAGCAGACATCATTGAATTGGATTAGACCATTAGCATCTTGGTCAAAAATGACCAAAGACACTTTAAATATTTTTCCTATTTAAAACGTGACTCTTCTGTAGCTACATCGTGTGCTAAGACCAACTGAAAATGAAAAGTTGCAATTTCTACACCGATATGGCTAGGAACGAACGAACGAAAGTCAACGAACTTTGCGGCCGTACCATGGCTGCAGCGGCGCAATGATATTACGCTGCGCCTGAAAATAGTCCCCAGCTTGATAATGAGCTGATTTTCAAAAAAAGTGGCGTGTTCCTTTAATAGTGTGAGCCCAACATTTTTAGCGTTTAGGTTGTCAGAGTGTTTCGCACACAGAGACGCAAGGAGACACAGGTGTACAGGCCTGTAGACATGACGTGTTCTTTGTGTGTGTGTGTGTGTGTGTGTGTGTTTGCATGGGTTTGTCATGGTGTGCTCAAACACCATGGAAGGTACAGTATGAGAACCGTGTGTAGTTTCAGAAAAACACACATTACAAATCAAGTTTTCAATTTACTGCCACTGTTATTTCTGATAAACCACATACTACTAAGCTCTCTCGCTCTCTCTTTCTCAGTGTCTCTTAACCTTAATATGTGACCCAGTCAGATGATGAATTACTCATTATATCCAAGGCATAAATCATGTATGGAGTGAGTGTGTGTGTGTGTGTGTGTGTGTGTGTGTGTGTGTGTGCTTCCTCTTTATTATCCCCTGTTCATGTGAACCCTATGAACAACAACCTCTCTCTCTCTCTCTCACACACACACATACAAATAAACACACACATGTCAACCCCTCTATATTGTTGTGATGTATCACCGCTTTCACAACTGTAGAAATGCGGCAAAACACATGTGATATATTTCTTCTAAAATGATGTATCAAAGGCAAGATTAAACCCAGAGAGTTGGCAGTAATCAGTGGCATTATTACAAAGGTAAGAGGAATATCATCCTTCATCTCCTCCAATGTCAAAATTATCTGACTCAGGTTACAGAGGTGGGATTAAGGTAGAAAGGTTCTTCTTTTCCTTTCGGCTGTTCCCTTTCAGGGGTCGCCACAGCGAATCATGCGCCTCCATCTAACCCTGTCCTCTGCATCCTCTTCACTCACACCAATTAACTTCATGTCCTCTCTCACTACATCCATAAATCTCCTCTTTGGTCTTCCTCTAGACCTCCTGCCTGGCAGCTCCAACCTCAGCATCCTTCTACCAATATATTCACAGTCTCTCCTCTGAACGTGTCCAAACCACCTCAATCTGGCCTCTCTGGCTTTATCTCCGAAACATCTAACATGAGCTGTCCCTCTGATGTACTCGTTCCTGATCCTGTCCGCCCTCGTCACTCCCAAAGAGAACCTCAACATCTTAAGCTCTGCCACCTCCAGCTCTGCCTCTTGTCTTTTCTTCAGTGCCACTGTCTCTAAGCTGTACAACATCGCTGGTCTCACCACCGTCTTGAACACCTTTCCTTTCATTCTTGCTGATACTCTTTTATCACACAACACCCCTGACACTTTTCTCCACCCGTTCCAACCTGCTTGCACTCGCCTCTTCACCTCTTTTCCACAGTCTCCGTTGCTCTGAACCGTTGACCCTAAGTACTTAAAGTCCTGCACCTTCTTCACCTCTGCTCCCTGTAACCTCACCGTTCCACCTGGGTCCCTCTCATTGACACACATGTATTCTGTCTTACTGCGGCTAAGCTTCATTCCTCTGTTTTCCAAAGCAGACCTCCATCTCTCTAGATTCTCCTCCACCTGCTCCCTGCTCTCACTACAAATCACAATGTCATCCGCAAACATCATAGTCCATGGAGATTCCTGTCTAACCTCATCCGTCAGCCTGTCCATCACCAGAGCAAACAAGAAGGGGCTCAGAGCCGATCCTTGATGCAGACCCACCTCCACCTTGAACTCCTCTGTCACACCTACAGCACACCTCACCACGGTCTTACAGCTCTCATACATGTCCTGCACCATTCTAACATACTTCTCTGCCACTCCAGACTTCCTCATGCAATACCACAGCTCCTCTCTCGGCACCCTGTCATACGCTTTCTCTAAATCTACAAAGACACAATGCAACTCCTTATGACCTTCTCTGTACTTCTCCATCAGCATCCTCAAAGCAAACACTGCATCTGTTGTGCTCTTTCTAGGCATGAAACCATATTGCTGCTCACAAATGCTCACCTCTGCCCTTAGCCTAGCTTCCACTACTCTTTCCCACAACTTCATTGTATGACTCATCAGCTTTATTCCTCTGTAGTTGCCACAGCTCTGCACATCTCCCTTGTTCTTGAAAATTGGCACCAGTACACTTCTCCTCCATTCCTCGGGCATCCTCTCACTCTCCAAGATCTTGTTAAACAAACTAGTCAGAAACTCTACTGCCACCTCTCCTAGACACTTCCATACCTCCACAGGTATGTCATCAGGACCAACTGCCTTTCCACTCTTCATCCTCTTCAACGTCCTCCTCACTTCACTCTTGCTAATCTTTGCCACTTCCTGCTCCACACCAGTCACCTCTTCTACTCTTCGTTCCCTTTCATTTTCCTCATTCATCAACTCTTCAAAGTACTCCTTCCATCTTCCCATCACACTATTAAGGTAGAAAGGTTGCTGAGAATAAATTATATCCGAGATTTCCCTCCTTTTGTGTTTTTGTCGAGGTTCTATGGTTCTTAATTTTCCTTTTTCTCCCTTACCTTATGCTTCTTCCTTCAGCGAATGTGGGTTCGGAACCATTATGTTGCTGCCATTTTGGCCAGGACTATCAAAAAAGAGAGATTTAGATCTCAATAGCACCTTCCAGCTAAATAATGCTCAAAATAAAATCGAGTAAATAAATAAAGGAGGAATGGAAAAACAAGCAGAAAATGCTAAATATTTTTCTCTGCGCTTCGGTCACGCAAAATAGGCGGGGGGAAGAAATCCTCTGCAGCAATAAGAGAATATATGCATTTTCAGTTCCAGATTAAGCATTATGCAGCACACACTGACAGTGAAATCCATGATTCAAAAAATCCAACAAAAACAGATAAGAGACAAGCATCCAGAAGATTATACAGGGTAAAGAAAGAAAACAAAAAAAAGAAGAAACAGAAAAATGCGGATTAGTTGCAATCCAGACGCTGCACAAAACAACCATGTTAAAAAAAGAGACGTATCGGCAGGATTCTTTAAATTACTCACAGCAAGACAGACCTAATTTACATAGACTTTTTTCCAATCCTGTTATCTCAAGCTTGCCAATTAGTTTTTGTGCCACACCGACGTATCAAACTTTTCTTATCTTCAGGTCATGACTAATTATCGTGTTATCCTATGAAACTGAAAACGGTCGTGTCAAATCGTGACTCTAGATCTTGAGATCGGCATCAGAGCGGCTCAGGGAGGCATCGCCCTTTATAGTCCGGCTCGCTGAAGAGAAACCAAAGCAGTGGAGGCCCAGTCGGAGGAAACGATTGATCAACGCTGCACATTCTGCTTTAATCAGGGTGGAACAGGCAGAAACTGCACCGTGCGTTTCCATTATAGATAAAATTCAATGTTCACTTGAACGGAGGGCTTTTATCTTTTGAGATAATGAGATTACTAAACCTTGATCTTGAGAAAATGGAGTTTGATATCGTTTGGTAATAATAATTAATTTCGCGAAAATGTATGCAAGTATTAGTAAGAGAAGGACAATGAGTTCAAAGGTAGACATGTCTGAAAACAAAAGTTCACTCCGTCTATGCGCCATAATGCTTTTTTAAAAGAAATGGAAAATTTTTTGGTGGGTTTTTTTGTTTTATATGGACCATGATGTCTAGCGGACAATTTTTGCGACTAGTGTTGTTAGCGACCTCGGCTTTAGCATGGATACCTTACGTAAACAATGTGTGTTAAACGATATCTGAACTCCTTCAGCCCCTACTGAAAACATGTTCCCATGGCTCTGCACACAGCCGTGTCTTATTGTTAAGTTTTGCGTCTTTGATATGTAGAAAGATATTTTGTTTTTGCAGCATAATTACAGGAATTTGTTGTTCTGGTTTCCCGCTCAAGACAGCCATTGCCTCATCCTCCTAATATTTCTGGATACAGGCTGAATGGAAGATATGGTGGACGTGTGATTGGATGATTATTTTTCAGTTTTTTGTTTACCATAATGAACACACCTTCTTCAGTCGTGGGTGCTTATGATCAACCAGAAGAACAACCAGATGTTGTTTCCACGGAGTCTCAAAAGTTATAGCAACTCGGACACTAAAACACTGTAGTACACTGGCCACTGTGGATGCATTTCTTTGTTCACAGAATATTTCCAAAGCAGATTTGTTTTTAAATATTTAGAATTGTACGTTTACGTCACCTAGCAGTCTTATTGCTGCCTGACTTGCTGGCCCATTGCCATAGTACATTCATTATTTCATTACAATCACCAACGGTCAGCTAGAATAGCGCGAGACCGTCTGCAGGAATTTGTTGTGTCAAGCAGAAATCATACTTCTGCAAAGATTTAAACTTAGAGAAGGGTGTTATGGGTAACCGTAGATGGTAGGAGCTCACAGCGGAGCCAGCTGCACAAACTTCCCAAATTTCAAAACAATGCATTCCGCGGCCCGACGTGTCAAACAAGCTGATTGGGTGAGATCTGTTGGGAGGCACGTTTGAAACAGACACAGTAACATTATACCAAAATCCGTACAAGTTAAAAAGATAACAAATGGAATTGCTCAAACATTTAGTGGTAAAAAAAAAAAAAAAAAAAAAAAAATACACAGGGGACCTTTAAATGACACTTGTTCCCCCCCCTCTTTTT
>CM022481.1:23880724-23909731 GCA_011952105.1 Coreoperca whiteheadi | reverse complement strand
AAGTTAAAAAAATAACAAATGGAATTGCTCAAAAATTAAATGGAAAAAAAAAAAAAAAAAAAAAAACAATCCACAGGGGACCTTAAAATGACACTAGTCCACACTAAAGACCTACAGACCCTAAGCAGATGGCTGAACTGTGTGCACAAGACTGAAACTCACTGATGTAAAATGCTGTTGTTTTGATCTGAGAACTCTTCTCTGTAGTTAGTATGAGAGAGTGAACGCAGCAAAAAAAAAACAATAACAGCACATCGTTGCTCATGTGAGATTAAAGCACTAAGATGTGGTCCGCTACATGGAGTATATTATTTCCTTTCTCTCCATGTTCCTCCCTCTTCACGTCGTCCCTCTATACTCACCTGTCCTCTCATTTCCAGTCCTTCCTTCTTCCCTCATCTGCCCCTCTCTCTACCCACATCACTTCTTGTCCTCGGTCATTCTACACTGCCTCTCCGCTCTCTCCTCTGCTACCCCTTCATTTATTTTTACCTTCTCGTCTTTCCTTCCTTCCCCTTCCTCTCATACTGTGTGAAGCGGTTGTTGTTTGTTTGAAGTCAGGGCTTATCGAGCTCAGGTCTGGAGAGAGCACTGTTACGTCAATACTACACACACACACACACACACACACTCACCTTCTCCTCGTTCTCCCTTCAACACTTTCTCACACGCAATAACAGGAGAGAACGCACACGCACACACACACTGCTCAGTCATCAATTAAGGGTGTGTATAGATCGCTCCCTGCAGCAGCGGTTTCTACATTGTTTTCTGTTCCAGCTCATACATCTCTGTCTATGACACTCACACACACACTACCTAAACACACAGACACACTTACGTACCGCTATACCATTAGCCTTTTTCACCACGGTGTTTTTCTCGGAACCTTTGTAGAAACTCAGGAACTTTACCTGAATTTTCGTCGCAGAAGCAAAGATCTAGTTTTCGGTTTTGAGAAAATCCTCCGTAGATTGTCATTACTTAGCTTGATTAATTTCTGCGGCTGTCCTTTCCAACATCATTTCCAGCGTCAACCAGTTGCAAAAGAGTGAAAACTAAGAATACGATTCAACTGTGTTGTCAATCTCAAACCAAGCTGTCACTTTTTCTTCTGGTATTGGTCTAATTTGTCCAATGTGCACAGCTCTCGAGAAGCTGTGCACATGCAAAGATGTCTGCACTAAAAACAATACCCGCACACTGCACATGGTTTTCCCTTTATACTTCTTTAATGTAGTGCTGAAACAATGAATAATATAAGTGGATGAATGTAAAATTAATCTGCAACTATTTTGATGATTGATTTTATCATTTCAGCAATTTTGCAAGCAAAAATACCAAAACACTTGTCAATGTGAATCTTTCCCCCTTTGCACGTCTCCTATCCAGCATCCACTCAAACACACAACAGCAAATGACAAAGATTGACGTGATGCATCTTTGTTATTGTCTCATCGGATGCAAAAATGACAAACCCTGCCGATGCTTTTTAATCTATTATTGGTCCGATTTGCCTCGCTGATGTCGTGTAAAATCAAACACAAATATACACAAAGGAACCTTTAGGTCCTGATCCTGGACTGTATATAATGGCGCTTTTCCAGTACCAGTACCAGCTCAACTCGACTCGACTAGGGTTGCTTTTTGCTACGTTTTCCATTCCAGAAAGTACCTCCACAATAGTACCTGGTGGTCATAGCGACGCCGCAGGAAACTGCCGCGACACACGCCAGCTACTCACACACACGGGACAATGGAGGAAATCGAGTGTGAGCTGTTTTTGATCGTCGGGATGTGGCTGTTTCTCACAGCAAGAAGACAAATTGTTGTCTCTTCGGAGTTGCCGTAATAGTAATCGGTATATCATGCAATCTCGGGCCAAACTATTTAAAAATGGCGGGGTTATTCAGGATTAGGGATGCACCGAATATTCGGCCACCGCAAATTTTCGCAAAATTTTCGAAAGACTTTTATCAAAAGACAATACGGCTGAAATGTTGTGATGACCCAAACAGAAACCGCGACCTGCTTGTCTGAAGCAACATGTCCGCGGTGTCGACGTATTTTAGTCTATCTGAGAAGGACCCACGGACAGCGATTTGCAAAACATGTAATTTCAAGAGGGGGTGCGTTTGCAAAGACTTTCACCACGTCCGGTTTAATTTATCACCTGAAATCCAAACATTCCGATCGCTACGCTGAATATGAGGAACGCGGCACAGAAAAGGAAAACGCCTGCGAGCACGCCCACTCTGTCACGCTCAACAGCCAGATGGTTATCTGTCTGAAGTCGCCATCCCCAGCAGGGATAACCCTCTTGCCTACTGGAGACGTAATCACGGCTGCTTTCCTGACCTGGCAAAGGTACTAATAATTGGCATAATTTCTTTCGGTTTTTCGGTTTTCGGCCATGATTTTTCATTGCGGTGCATCCCTATTCAGGATACTCCGTCTGGCGCGTGCAATGATGACGCACTGAAAAGTGACGGTTCTCTCTGACCAATCAGCAGTCTGCCGTGTTTTCACGTGACACTTTAGTATCGCCTCAGCTCGCTCAGAGGCTCGCCGGAGGTGGTACGAAAAAAAGTACCTGGAAGAAGGTACAACTTTCACACAGTGGAGAACCAAACCGAGTCGAGTCGAGCTGAGGCGAGCTGGTGCTGTGTAGTGAGAAACCGCCATAAGGTCCTGATGAGTTTAGTTCCTGACAGTCTTGGGAAATAAACAAGTGCAAACACAAAAAAGCATACAGAGAGAGAGAGAGAGAGAGAGAGAGAGAGAGAGCGAGAGAGACGTACACACATACTTATATGATATCTCATAACACAGACACAGAACTCTCCGCTGAACCTGAAATCTACCAGTGGTGCAATGAATCATGGAAGCACTGGGACATGAGTGGAATTGGCTTGGCAGCTGTTGTTTCGTATGTAATGTGTGTGTGTGTGTGTGTGTGTGTGTGTGTGTGTGTGTGTGTGTGTGTGTGTGTGTTTTCGAATCTCTATATCTAAATGGAGGACGAGGTCAAGGGTTGACAGCAGAAACAGCTACAACACTCGTCTCCCCGTTAAAAGCACAGAAATGGTCTCTACATTGACCCAACAGGCATCATGTGTAGTCACATGACAGCACACAGACATGCACAGATATAGTGGAACCCAGTCACATACTGCGTAACACACACACATTAATTCAGTATGGAATAACAATGAATGCCTGACACACACACACACACACAGACATTCATCTTCATTCAAACCTTAATTTAAAGAATGTCCCTGAAAAATGATCACCCAACAAACCTAAACCTGCCTCCTCTTCCTAAACGAGGAGAATTAGTCCAGCTGGAGGGCCGATTTAGAACCGAGATGGTGCGTCACGTGGATTTCACCACTGCCTCGCCCCTTTAGGAGACTAGTGAGTTTATTCAATCCAATGGGAGAAGTGAACGTGAGTGATTCTTTCACCAAAGGAAATATTGGACCCATTTTTCACAAGCCACACATCTCCCGAACATTCTGACACTAACATGGCATTTTTCAGACGGACAAATCCTAAAATCGACCTGTCTCTGTCTCAACCACACACTCTGGCAACATCTGTCCTCTAACCGTCGGTCTGGTTTCACTGCAGTGCTTGCCGACATCACTTTCCAACCAGATAAACAGAAATATAAAAGAGAAACCATGAATTAAAAGTTAAAACTGTAAATAGATGAAGATAAAACTCGTGTTTCTTTGCTTAATGATACTATTATATTTATCATTATTTAACTGGGGAGAGTCGGTATATACTATTTCATACCACTGTCGCTGCCTATAATGCAGTATCTTTGTTAGTATCAAGTATCTTTGGCTCCAGGTTGTGGCTTCACCGTAGCTGAGCCCAACCTCTGACCCCCCTGTGGAGCCGGCAGAGCGGACACGAGGCAGAATTTCTCCCGCAGGGATCAAGAGAGGATCCCATCGCATATTCATGGTACAGCAAAGAGCCGGGGATAAAAGCATCCACCATAAAGCATACGGAGAGAGTGGTAGAGTGAGAAGGAGATAAACGGAGAGAGAGAGAGAATATGTTTGTAGGTGTCTACAACTAAAATTCTCCTTGAATTTAAAGTATTTTTCTTTGCAGCTCTGCAAGGCTTTCTGTCTCTTTTCAACTGAGCTCTAAACTGTAGAAAAAAACAACCAAGGCCATTCGTGAGTGTGTGTGTGTGTGTGTGTGTGTGTGTGTGTGTGTGTGTGTGTGTGTGTTTGTTTCTGCATGCATATGTATGAGGTGACAGATGGGATGTAATTTAAACGTTACGTTGCACAGATTCACATTTTACCCTTCACACACATAAATGCAACGCCTCAGAATGAAAACTGATCCATGAAATACACACTGAATTACTGTCACAGACACTACTGAAACACTGAAATATTGTTAGAAACTACAGATATACTGTCAGTCAGCAGTTACAAACTACAAAAATAGTGTCGTCTATACTACTGAAACAATCTAGTATACATTACTGAAAAACTAGGGGCTTCATGATTCTCCAAATCCACGATTTGATTCCATGCCACTCAAACCATTGTTAGACTATCGAGTCTTGATTTGTAAAGATCAACAGATGATCGGTTTTATCCCCTGACAAGTTTCAAGTTAAAAAGATGGGCTACACGATACGAACAGGATTTCTTTGGAATCTACCACACTAAGGCCATATGGATACACTTAAATAATTGATTTAAAGTTCAATAAGAATAACGTTTTTCACCAGTCAATTGGAACAAACTGACGAGTCCCTATGGCAGAAGGTGCAGAAGGGTACTTTACAACAACAGCTGGAGTTTCCTCACCTGCAAAAAGCCACCGGGATAAGAATTTCTTCTGCCATGTTTGTCATGTTGCCCGAGGTGGCTTATGGTACCCGCGTGTAGCACAGCCTACTAAACTGTAGTTTTTCGGTCAGCGACACGTTTGGTGTTGACATAGCTCACGGGGAAGCAGGAGGATTTTCCAGTTCTGCTGCTTCTCCGTCATCTCCGACTCGGGCAGTGGCCACGGCGTCCCGAAAAGTGCAGCTGCAGGCTACCTGTAAGCCACGCTGTGTCCTCTTTGAAGTGTTAGTTTTTCTTTGGACGCGTGTAGGCAGAGGTGGAGAGACAAAAATAAACTGAGAGAAACGCCAGTCGTACTTTTGATTTTGAAGGTCGAAATCAAAAAAAGAATCGATTTTCGATTTAGAATCAGAATCATGACACCCCTATGAAATACCGTTATAAACAACACGGAAATACTGCCTGGAACTCTACTCACATATTGTCAGGAGTCACAAGCTACAAAAGACTGTGATAACCAATAATTCAATATTTACATAATACATACTTCTTTACTACAGTACTATCAATATTTTGTGTCACCAAATTATATTTCGGAGGGAACATATATCTGCCAATGTGCACCGCCCACAGCTCATTTCTGCCTTATGGTCCCTTAGCAGGTCAATCTGATATTTCTGGCAAGTGGCAATTTCATAAGCAAGATAATACACTCTAAGATCCACTCTAAGATGAGCAGATACCAAAAAATGACCACAAAAAAACGCACAGGGCAAGAAGCTTCTGCACTGTGGATGATTTCTAGATAAGCACTCGGCTTCTTAACACTTACATTCAGTGTCAATGAAGGGATCTAAAGTATGGGTGACGGTTAGGCATGTAATAACTCCAATAATGGTGCCGGTCGGTTACGATTGGGAAAAAAAACCCAACTGTGATCATAGTTGAGTAATAACAATGATCCTACAGTATGTGCAACATTTGTCGAGTAACATCAATCCACATTGAAAATGAAAAACAAACAAACGCGTTTTTTGCAGCTTTTAAAGCTCAGCTTTGCCTTGCGTTGCTGCAAAATAGAATTGTGCTATATGGTTTTCCCTTCTGTGTTGTGTTGCCGTGTTGCAAAAATTCATTGACAGTTTCATGCTTTGACTTGCGTTTTTTGGCACTTTGCAACTGTATTGTCTGCACGTAGAAGGAGACTGGGCATTAATCCAGTGTTGGAATTGAAGACGGAATACAAACACATACACAACCATCCGCCACTTCGCTGTTCTACACGAACATCACATTACTTCCTGCATTGCCACTAAATATTGCCAGTGAACGTAATTAATGTTTTGAAACTGTCTTTCTGTGTTTCTAGCTGTTTTTAATGCACAGTACTGTCACACACGCCTCAAAACCAGGATGTTTCATTGCTCCTCGACAAAATAACACCACATCAACAATGCAGGTGCAGCTGTGGCCATAGGGTATTACTGCGCTCTCTCTCCTTCTCTAATCCATACATATATCCCAGTGGACAGCAGACTGGGGAACTGTTAATCCAATCACCGCTGTTCAAAATTCCTCACCTTCTGCCACAAAACCTACCTTCACTGGTGAATATAAATGCCCAGGACTGAGTGTAGGTGTGTGTGTGTGTGTGTGAGTGTGTGTGTGTTGTGATGCGGCATGCTTAGCAAACACTGCAGAGCAAGCAGTCTGGAAGCAGAGCAATAATTCACCCTCTGCAAAAGCCATGAATAAAAACAAACTTAAGGGAAGCGACAAAAAAACAGAATGTGCTCATTCTTTTCTTCTATTTCTCTGCCTCCGCCTCTCGATCGCTTTTACTTTCTCTCTCTCTCTCTCTCTCTCTCTCTCTCTCACACACACACATCCTCTCACCCTCTCTTTCACCTTTGCTTTGCATGGAGCCTCCCTCAAAGAAAACATATTTTTGGAATTTCAACCCAGGTAACTAACAGAAATGAAATAAATATCATGTTGAAACAGCGCTAACACACACACAAACACACACACACACACGGTACCGTTATCAAATGATGAACAGGAGAAGTAATAAAATCTAATAACGACAGAGAAGTATGGCCTCTCTGTGAAAACACACTCTCGCACGCACATAAGGACGTAATCACAACACCACACACACAGATTTATTATTAAAAGTCTTGACTGCAGGTGTGTGTGTGTGTGAGCGTGTTAGAGGTGTGTGCAAAGATTAGAGATTTCAGTCTAATCCCTTTCTTTATTGGACCCAAGCAGTAGGGCCATTCGGGGAATACACAAGAGTGTGTGTGTGTGTGTGTGTGTGTGTGTGTATCTGTGTGTGTCTTTGTTGCTGAGGAAGAATGAAAGATTTGAGTTTTCAGAGGGGAGTAGAGCAGGAGGAAGAAGAGGAGGAGGAGGAGGAGGAAGATAGAGGAGCGCTCGTTTAAATCCTCCTGGTAATATTGCTTTCTTCACTCTCTTGGCAAGGAGATTAACTGCTAATGGAGAGGATATATCTGCTATTAGCCCCAACAACAACAACAACAACCCCAGCAACAGCAACGACAACGCCAACAGCAAGGAAGTGCAACGGACTAGAACGACAGCAACACATACAGAGAGACAGCACACGGTTTTCTGGGTAGCAAAGCTGACAGTTTTGAACCGACGTGAGTTTCACCAAGTGCAGCGTCATTTCTGAGATTACAAAGGCAGAGCTGTGGACTTGACAATAGGACTCGAGTCAGACTTAAGTCCCAAAGATGAAGACTTGGGCTTGACTGCTCGGAGTCTTGTGCATTATCCATTTTGTCTTGGAGCTTCTCCTTCATGCAGGTGGACGAATGACATGAACCTTCACAGACTGAGACTTGACCTGGTAAAACCCCAGAACAATAGAAGGCAAATGCAGTAAGACGAGAGCTAGGCGGGATTGCACAGACACACACCTTGCTTATTAAAATGATTCTACTTATAAACGGAAAGACTTGGTCTCAGATATATATACACTACAAACACAGTATTTAAAGGAAAATGCCATGTGGAAATGTTTCAGTGCCGATATTCTATGAGTTTTGGTACAGACAGAAACAAAGAGCCCAATCTGAGTTATTATAACATTTTACTCATCAAGTGAGTACTTATGGTGGTAGCTTTTAGCTTTTCCAAGCTATAAGGGATTTTACCCAACATTTCAGGCGCGATCACTTTTAATTCAATAATATGGCCTAATAATCTGGCTGTTTGTTTTTGACCCGTTGATCTCACCAATAGTCTCCTATCCCTGTGGACCCCGTTGTATGAGGTCACAGTTTCTGTACGTCCCAGCAAGGAAGTCTGAGTGTGAAATGTTCTCGGTCGGAAAGATAATTTAAAAATAACCATCGCCCACTTACCAGCACTGCAACTCAAAGTGGGATAACAAATAACAAAAAACTTTGCTAAGTTAGAGAATCATGAAGTGGCTCTTTGTACGTTTCACCTCAATACTTAAACTCACCGTGCAGTTGCGTCGCAGTATTGATACGAGTTTGTGCTAACACAGAGGCAGTGACAGGACAAGATGGCTGTAACCGGTACTAAGCGGAGAAATGACACATTGAGCACAAATGAGTGGCGAGGGCGAAAACAGCTTGTACTCTGTCTGCTTTAAACCAGTTCATTTGCTCCATGTCGCCTCACTGTTGTTCTTGTTGTGTGTGTGGGCTCGTTCTCTTTCTCCCTTTGTCTCTCTTTTCCTCCCACCCTCTCTATATCTCAATAATTTCCTTCTATTTCTGTCTTTTATCCATTTTTTTCTTCTTTCTCATTTTCGTTCTCATCTTGCATCACGCTCTCCTTTTGTGCCGCCTCTCCTATTCTTCGTCTTTTCTGTTCCGTCTCAATCTCACGTTCTTTTTCTCTCCACTTTTCTGTCCTCCTTTTCTGTCACTGCTGTCGTCTCTCATTTCTCTCCCTTTCTTTGGCTCGCTCTCTCTTGTCTCTCAGTTTTTGACTTTCCTCTTAGGTTCACTCCCCCCCCCCCTCCTCTCTCTGTTATCTTTCTCCTTCACTCTCTTTATCCTCACTTTACCCTCCGCTCTCTATAAACTAGATTGATGGCTTAATCCTACATGCATCAAGGTGAGAATTACAATTTTCGCACCAGTACACACACACACACACGTACACACTTACATAAATAGCAGTAGCCCTAGTCACACTCTCACTCCCTTTACCTCCCACACACATATTTTATCCTTTCCTCTCTCTATGTTGACAATCACAAAAGTAATCAGGTTACTGGCAGAAATCAGGTTTAAGGCAGGGTGTTTAAATGGAACTGGCCAATAACCAGATATCATATTTACACCATGACCACTAAAAATACTGGTTTCTGATTGGCGTGCAGGTGTGCATTGAGATCCAGCAGGGCTTTAAAGTTGAATAAATACAAACCAGAAAACTGCTACAAAAGTCAAAGATTTGCCAGAATCGATACAGAACCACCGATTCGACCCAAATTCTGCATTGGCATTCCTGCGGCTTAGGCTTGTTCACGTCTCCTCCTGCTCAAACCTGGCCCCTCACTACTCAAGTCAGTTCAAGTCAATTTTATTTATATAGCCAAATATTACAAATCACAAATTTGTCTCAAGGGGGTTTACAATCTTTACAGCAAACGACACCCTCCGTCGTTAGAACCTCGATTCGGATAAGGAAACACTCCCCAGACAAACCCTTTCACAGGGTTTAACAGGTAAAAACCTCAACAGAGGAGGGATCCCTCTTCCAGGACGGACAGACATGATGTTGTGTTTTCAGAATAGACCAACATAGTAAAATTACAATATGGACAATGACGTGTGCACTGACCGTAGAGTTGCCAAGAAGGGCAGTCAACACAAGGCAAGTAACACCAGCGTTAGCAACTAAAGCTACAGTACCTCCTCCCGGTTACTGAAGACACGTGCTGTTTTATTCACAGCAACCATTCAGCTTTATTGAAATACCCAATTCAGAAGCCTGACGCTGACCCTGGAACTGAGGTAAACAATAGCCAGGCAGCAGCTTTTAAATTCATCCTCCTCGCAGACTGGTGAAAACGTTATCCAGTGTTAGCTCCCCGTGTTCACTATTGTTTATGTTGGAAGAAAACATCATTTTCTGGGGTATTTCGGATTCAGTATTTCAATCAAATCATTCGATTTCAGTCACACTGAATCGAATTGTAGTGCATCAGCTCTGAATCGCATCATATGGTACAAATCATTACAACGGTATCATTCTTGCAGCAGATTGTGGATGGACAGATACACGCCTCATACTCAGCAAACGTCGCTCCTGTCACCAGTTTAAATGCCATTCTCAATCTGTGAGCAACCGTAGCCACAGTTCTTCTGCGCCGTGCTATAATGATGACTATCGGGTTTCTGGTTTAATATGTTGTTTTTGAAAAACCTGGTCACTGTGGAAGGCTGACAGCTGACTGGTTACTTAAACCCATGGGAACATAGTCTCTCTTTATCTCCCTCTCAAACACACACACACACACCTTAGTGTAAAGGCGTGTCGAGCGTGACAGAGCGGTGCATGTCTTGTCACTGACAGTTCATTTCCAGTGAATGCCTGTCATTTACACAGACACAACGTATGCATGTGTGTGCAGCACAAGACAAGAAACACACTCACAAACCAGCACGCAAGCTGATACTCATACGACACTATCAATATTACATAAAGGAAATACATGTGAATGGACAACACACGTACAGTTGTGATTTATTGACGCTGTCCTGCTAAGCCTGGATGACGCCATCCTAAAGCTGGAATGATCAACTGATTTCAGTCTTTCCATGCCTGTGTTTCTCTGTGTGTGTGTGTGTGTGTGTGTGTATACTTAGATAATTTTGTCAAAGATGCTTGATTATGCCGCATCCTCAACTTTAAAAAAAATAAAAAAATAAATCCCATTTATGCTGATTCTTGCTGTTTTTTTCTGAATCGTCTGAATCATTTATAAAGGAGGAAGGGATGAGGAGGGGGGAAAAAATGCAAAACACACTTTCTTGTGCTTTTGTGAGAAACGTTCTTCTTAATGCAGGAATGGCACGGTGATTGCAAATTGCCTGTCTGTGTATAATATCAGAGCAACTGTTCATTTTGCCGAACGCCACAGCAGAGCAAAACAAGAAATCACTGGAGTTGGCGACTAACACTCCTACTCCTTACTTATCTGTCACCTGCTCCATGAGCACTTCTCTACCATCACAGCATTTAGCTCTACCTGGTGTCTGGTCAGGGGTCTAAGGTGCAGGGGGCTTCTGCATAATGCTGCACTCACTATTCAAAAGCCTAAACAGGAACAGGGGATGCAAATTCAGTTCAGCTAGACGCCTTATGTTCTGTACATTACATCTGTTGCATTTCATTCCTTATGTAACAATGGGCCTCATACAAGACCCACTCTTACCAGCAACTTTGAGTTTGAAAATCCAGATTGCACTTCATAACTATGTTGACATTATCCGGTACCTCTGTAATTCGAAATATAATATAATTCTAAATATATTCATATAGCCTAACAGTATCATCAGTCATTTAAATTGGCTATATAACACTAATATCAATATGAACACCTCAAATTGCAAAACAACTTAAAGAATGGACTAATTGAAGGTTAATTTGTCTCTGTAGGTGGAAGTGTAATCTTTTGGATGCCTTAGCACGTCAAGCGCTCCGAAAGCAGGACCTTTAGCCTCATATGGTATTATTAGGGGGTTAATTATGCAAATTTACAATTCTCATGAACGTGCGCTCAATTACGCACAGAAGGGATTCATCATGTTTATGCGGGTCATTTACACAGTTATCTGAATTTAGGAGCGTTTATTGAATCTGACGTGGCACACTCTTACGAGCCAACGAAACTAAGAGAAAATGAAAATAAGAATACGAAAACGTTCTTGCCCAATGTGTCTCTATATTGTCCCTCTGGACGACTGAGCTTCGAAAGTAAACAACCAAAATCCCAATATTTGAGACGGCAAATCGTTTCTGAGGGACCTGAGAAAACTAAAGTGAAGAGACACACAAGCTCTACAAAATGATACATTCACCATTGACCTGGTACAATGCTTGGGAATTATCCAAAATCACAACTTGTTAAATCAGGTATTTGTTTTTCACAGCTTTTCATACAGAACAAGCAAACTGATGTGCACCAAACTGCTGCCAAGGCCTTTACTGTGAAGCAGCTGCAGCTGCAGTGTTTGCATTAAAATGGGTTTTTCTTTGCAAATTGTGGCCTTGAATTTTAGCGGCAACAACAGTTGATATGTTCTTCAGAAGGAAGTCTCTATGAAATGTCAGGGCTCAAAAATAAAAAGGCATAATAGGTAAATGGGAGAGTGAAATACATTCATTTAAATTAAATGCTATTTCTTAATGTGTTCGGCTGAACATTTTATTAATCAGATCACCTATTTATATTTAAGTTCATTTAGCCTTTTATATTGTTTTAAAAGTTTGGACTGGTGCCTGTTCAACACAAATTATCACCAAAAAAACCCCAAACACTTAACAATTATTGAATCTGGGAGGTGATTTTTTTGCATTTCTCCAAACGGATGTAATCCGGCTGCCAAAAGGGCAAAACTGGCAGGTGGCTTTTGGGAATTATCAGCCACTGTAGCTGTTGAGCCACTGACGGGTTCATTTCCCCAGCGTGTTTCACAAATGAGGCACCCGGTGCCAGAGGCCAGTCTAGTTAGCCAACCTGGGGGTCCTGCTGTACAGAGAGCCTCATATAAAACATTATTATTATTATTCTTCCCTCCCTGGGAGCTGGTTATAGCCACTCTGAAAACTAATTTCCCTCTCCTCTTGTCCATGTGAATACCTCCTGATAGGGAGAGGGAAGGAGAAAGGAACAATAACTGCATTTCATATGATGGGGAAATGAATAATTTCAACTGCGTGTGTACATGCAGTGTGTGTGTAAATGTGTAGTGCAGGATATTGTGTGTGTTTGCCTGGTGACGTTGTGGAGCGACTGGGCGTTGTGATACACAAGGCGAGCACACAGATTGGAGCATCGATCTTGTTTCCTCATGAAACGAGAGAGAAAACTGAGAAGAAATGGAAAGGGGGATTCAGTTTCAAAGAAAGTTGTAATAAAGATACATGAGTTAAAAGAATCGGCCATTCGGATAGAATAGAATAGGGTTGTAGTTTGCCACTTTATACCGTAACGCTTTTCCATTTTAGTCACCTTGCTTCAGTCTCAAAAAAGTCATTCACACGGGCACATGCTCACTGACGCATGCTGAAAATCATACAGGGAAGGAAATATAGAAAAAGAGATTGGACGGAGTGAGAGATTTTAATTTTCACCTGTCTGGCAACCAGCCAGCTTCAGACTACACAACTTTATTTTAATTTAAAATTTTAAGCTTCTTTTTTACAGGATGTCTGGGAAATCCTGGCCAGAGCCTGAGTCATCCGGGACCGGCAGCTACCACAACGTTTCAGCCTGAGCCCGACCTGAGGTCAGTATTTCAACATCAAACGGTCTCTGTGTGTCCCTATATCGCCCTGTCTCTCATACACACACACTCCAGACAGATGCTGGTACACTGTCTATTGCTGTAAGTTATCAGCTTGTCCATCATGATAAAGTAACTGGTGAATGACTGCAAATATTATGATATAATGTAGTCATTAAGCATTATTTGGCCAAACTTCACACACACACACAGACAAAACGGTTAAATCATCCCCCACTGATAAAGAACACACTTCAACATTGACTCAATGGGCGAGCAATTCCTTAATAAGCAGAA
Source organism: Coreoperca whiteheadi (assembly GCA_011952105.1). NCBI lineage: Eukaryota > Metazoa > Chordata > Actinopteri > Centrarchiformes > Sinipercidae > Coreoperca > Coreoperca whiteheadi. The sequence continues at coordinate 23,896,077 of CM022481.1, read as the reverse complement.
ACTGACTCATTTTGCCGGGATGTAAGAAGAGCACAATGGCAAAATGCAAGTTCAAAAACATTCTGACAACACCTGACAAACTGGAGACTGATAAATATTCACACTTACATATTTTTCGGCTTTATATTCTCCATGAATATGTATCTAACACACAGGCAAATCTGGTTATGCTAACGCACGCCTCCAAGCCGTCAGCGTAACTCTCTCTGATGCACATCTGTCCGTGTGTAGGCATGAAGCGAGACAAGGACAAAATCATCAGTATGTGCTACAGTCAGTGTACCTTTTGTATTGCATTGTAATTTTAATATTGACAACAGTAAAATGTCATGTTCAATAGAACTACTTTGTATTTTAACCCGGGACGGACCTGAAACTGCAGCTGAGTCACAGATCCCACATCAGTGAGGACTGAAAGCACGAGTTTATCTGAACAGACATTTTGATCAACCGATCCCAAATGAAAGTCAAACTTTTGTCCCCACAAAGATCAAATTGAGATCAAAGCGTGGTTTATTTAAATAAATGCACGATTCGGGGGCATTGTCACGGCGTTACTTTTTATTGATGCGGTTTTTCAACCTGTGATGTTCACCTGAAAACAATTTTGGGTCTGATTGTGAGCACCATTTGGCCGATTTGACATATTTCCAAGGTTAAAGGGAGTCTGAGGAGCTGGGCTATAGGAGTTATAGAGAGCACAAACAAACAAAAGACAACAAACAGTCTGGGTGTGTTTGCAATGTGTCCGGCAGCGTTGGCACCAATCTGCCATAGTGTCAAGTGTTACATGAAGCACTGGCGCTAACATTCTGCTGAGCCACATGGATGGTTTTGGTAACAATGTTCTTTTACTTACGGCAGAATCTTATGTGTAGTTAACTGTAATAACTGTAATTCCTTGAACAGCGTGATTTCTGATCGTTTCTGTCTAGTCCATCATACCGCGCATCCTGCTTGAAATCTGATCAAACACCTGCCCTGGGACGGTTGACATTCGTCCATCACAGAGAGAGAGAGAGAGAGAGAGAGAGACAGAGGGGGGGGGCCCACACAGAGAGGCAGTGTCCTTCAGTATTCAACGAACCAACAGATTGTTTCCTCTCATGTTTGGACTTCTGAAGGCAGAAACTCCATAAAGATCCCCTGCCAACCTGCCTGAGGACACAGGCACACTCCAACCACGCTGCTTCAAAGGCTCTCGCAACTGTGTCAGTGTGTGTGTGTGTGTGTGTGTGTGTGTGTGTGTGTGTTCTCGCCTCTGTGCAAGAAATATCATTTTTCTTGTGTGCACATGCAGATGCGGGTGTGATCCTGCATATAAGCGTTTGTGTGTGTGTGTGTGTGTGTGTGTGTGTGTGTGTGTGTGTGTGCGCGCGTGTGCAAACAGGAGTACCACGCCTTGTACAGGAAGTAGTCGTGCTAGGTAAACAGGAGTGCAGGCTAATCCTGTGAGGAATGGGAATTCTGCATTAGCATTTGAATAGCACACAGCGCCACAAGTACTGCTGACAAAACTAACACACATCCTCAGTCCTGGCTTACACTCGCACACAAATACACTGCATATATTCAGAGCTGAAGAGGAAGATTTTTTTTTATAGCAGTCAGAAAAATGTAGCTTATATGTAACACAGGATCCTTCAGAGAAAAAATAACTACCTGCTGACTGTTTTTAAAATGCTGGAGGTTTTTGAGCTACATTTTGCCTCACATTTACACACCTCTGCACAGTCTCACCTGCAAGCCGTCCAACACAACCACAAGCTACATTTTTTATGCACATTAATAATGTGATTATACAGTAATTAGGCCAATAATGAGGGTAAGAGCCCATGTAAACAACATCTGATTACATGCAAGCATGCATAATCGCAGGAACATATGCTGGTGTCTGGATGAAAACCTTGCTTTTCCAATGTTTTTTTTGTTTTTTCACCTGTGTTACCGTGCAATTATGATTTAGAGCTGTTTTTCCAACCTAAAGGATAAAGGTCCACAAGGTGACATGTTTTGGCCCTTTCCTTTGGCCTTATCCGGGAACCTTTTCAGCATCTCGTGCATTTTGGCCGCCTGAGCTTTGTTTCAGTTTGGGTTTTTGGGGTCATAGTTCCTGCCCTCCAAAAGTCCCTGCTTCAAAGGTGGACTTTATTATGAGGCAAGCACTATCAGGGCCGAGTTTGCAGTGTTGAATGTCACTGATCAAATACAAGCCTGAGTGCTGCAAAAACTTGAGTGCAGCATTCATTCACACAGTAGCAGGCATTGGTTCAGTCAATCAAGTGCATTTGTCACATGTAAATTAATCAGATAAGGTACAATCCCAGTGAAATGTAATAATGTAATAATAAATCCAATGGGTGCCAGTAGTATCAATGTTATGTAGTAGACTTCTCAATTAGTCTAAAATTGTTAATCAGCAATCAATGATAAAGAACAGTGTGATGACTCGATGTCTCGCTGCGTGCAAAGAATGCCGTCACAAACAAAGCAGGTGCTTTTCAATCCGTTACGCTTTTAGTTTACCAAATCTTAATGTTCCTTCAGATGCGGTGGAAACAGAAAAGAAACCGGAGTGCACACCAGGGACCTTTTTAGTTCCTGGGGCTCATTAGTTCCTAGTATTACTTGGTCAACATGAGACCTATGAGCCAGTACCTATCAGGTTGGATCAGGTTGTCTGCTGTACTCAACAATAGGTCAAACACAACACTGGAGACTGCGTGTATACAGCATGCATTCAGACTGCAAACAAGCACTGGTTGTCACTGATGTTAATGTTTAAAGCTACAGTAGATTACATCAGTTTTATTGCTGGGAAAACAACCCAAGAGGTTCGTGTGGTGTATGTAGAAGAGCAGGATATGCTACCAAACAGACGCTGACTTGGACAGCAGACATAGTTCTGCTTTTTTACGACATTGGGTGCATACGGAGACGTGTTCGCACATATTTGTCGGCATGTACCATCCGTCCATACAGCCGGCACGCCCATAAACTTTTGTCTGCACGGACCCCCAGAGACATGGGCAGATGACGACATTTACATCATGTAATCGCATGTAATCGCAGCTACATGGACACAGTATTTTACTAGCTGAGTGTACCATCAAATTTTGCACGAGAACATCAGGTTTTTACACTGAGACTGTTTACCTCTATATGGATCCCATTAAATTACAGATATTAGACTGAGCGCCCTAATGCAACCGCCGGGGGGCACAAGCCAGTGTCTTCATGTGCCAGTCCCAAGTCTGGATAAATGCAGAGGGTTGTGTCAGGAAGGGCATCCGACGTAAAACACATGCCAAACTAAAAATGCGAATCATGACAATGAGCAGCAATATGGTTTCATGCCTAGAATGAGCACAACAGATGCAGTATTTGCTTTGAGGATGCTGATGGAGAAGTACAGAGAAGGTCATAAGGAGTTGCATTGTGTCTTCGTAGATTTAGAGAAAGCGTATGACAGGGTGCCGAGAGAGGAGCTGTGGTATTGTATGAGGAAGTCTGGAGTGGCAGAGAAGTATGTTAGACTGGTGCAGGACGTGTATGAGTAAGACAGAATACATGTGTGTCAATGAGAGGGACCCAGGTGGAACGGTGAGGTTACAGGGAGCAGAGTTGAAGAAGGTGCAGGACTTTAAGTACTTAGGGTCAACGGTTCAGAGCAATGGAGACTGTGGAAAAGAGGTGAAGAGGCGAGTGCAAGCAGGTTGGAACGGGTGGAGAAAAGTGTCAGGTGTGTTGTGTGATAAAAGAGTATCAGCAAGAATGAAAGCAAAGGTGTTCAAGACGGTGGTGAGACCAGCGTTGTTGTACAGCTTAGAGACAGTGGCACTGAAGAAAAGACAAGAGGCAGAGCTGGAGGTGGCAGAGCTTAAGATGTTGAGGTTCTCTTTGGGAGTGACGAGGACGGACAGGATCAGGAACGAGTACATCAGAGGGACAGCTCATGTTAGATGGTTCGGAGATAAAGCCAGAGAGGCCAGACTGAGGTGGTTTGGACACGTTCAGAGGAGAGACTGTGAATATATTGGTAGAAGGATGCTGAGGTTGGAGCTGCCAGGCAGGAGGTCTAGAGGAAGACCAAAGAGGAGATTTATGGATGTAGTGAGAGAGGACATGAAGTTAATTGGTGTGAGTGAAGAGGATGCAGAGGACAGGGTAAGATGGAGGCGCATGGTTCGCTGTGGCGACCCCTGAAAGGGAGCAGCCGAAAGGAAAAGAATAAGACTGAGCACCCTGCTTTTTGTTAAGTTCAGCTCAGCAGCTCACCATGTTTGAATAATATACCACTGCCTCAGAAAGGGCCCAATTTAGGTTTCTTTTTATGTGATAGGAACAGACTGTGTCCTCGGTAATGATGATACAAGGCGGTCTGTAGCTGCTGACAGATCCTACAGTTTTACACTGGGTGCGAAAAACTGTAGGATTAAGTTGGCTAGTCTGTATCTGGCACGGGTATTAGCCGAGGTGTGTTACAGCATGTGTGTTCTGACTTGAAAATGACACTCCCGCATGCTTCCCACACACGCACACAGACAAACACACTGACTGGCCTGAATGAATGAATGATCAGAGGTTCTCTCATTCGCTTGTAGGCTCACATCTCACAGAAGTCCACAGAAGACAAGACAGTCTTTTTCTCCTGATCAGCCAAGTGGTTGCAGCTGTTTCTACCCCTTCTACTTAAGTACTTTAATTACATTTCAGATTTCATATCTGAGGCATTTAGCTGAGGATCTTATCCGGTCAACTTACAATGACAGCAACAGCAGATTAACCTTCAATGTGTGAATTATCCACCATTAGAAAAAGCACCTACTCATAACAAATTAAGGCGAGCCTCAAAATTAAAACCAAGTGTGGCTCTTCTTTAAGAACTGTTGGTGTCTTAAGAGCATCGTCGATACATGATTATCATACTTTTACTAAATGGATTCTATTATTCACAAATTATGCTTTGAGTTTCTTCAAATTGCAATCATTTTGTAAATGAACTCCTTTTATATTTTTTGGGGTTCTTCTTAAAGCAAGCATTAACTAATAAATAACTGTGATCATCATTTCAAAATAACCTTAACCTCAGCTCTGCCTGCCCATCCCTTACCGCCTGTGATCTCAAGCCAAGGGTTTTGCCACCTCTCATAGAAACTGAGTGGGAGGCAGCAGCTCTGCCTTTCCTTACCTGTCCACTCAAGGCCACTGCAGAGGTTCATTCTCCTGCACACCACCTGACCCCATCACCAGCTGCACCTCAGTAGTCATTAGACACAATACATGTAGCACACGATTCTGCCAGTCCGTCTATGTTGCCTCAGGGATTCAGCCTTGCTCGTGTTACGCCGGCCTGTTCTGATGAACAACTGCCTTTTATTCGATATCTGCTGGCTTGTCTTTGGTTTGGTTTGCCTCATCTGACTGCCTTAATGTTTGCAAAATACCGAGAAACAAGACTAGACTCTACAGCCATGCGTGCGGCTCTTTCAGGCTGTACTTAGGCACAATGGTGGTTTGAGCTAAATGCTAACTTCCGCATGTTAATATACTCACAATGACCTTTAGCAACTATAATGTCCACCATGTTAACCATCTTAATTAGCGCTAAACACAAAGTATAGCTGAGAATGATGACATCATTAGTTTTGCAGGTATTAAATCAAGTATTGGACACATTTAAAAATTGACCTGATGATGATGATAAAACTTAAAGTGTCATGTGGCTCAAGTAATTCATCCTGAGGGGGACATGAATGCGCGTACCAAATTTCATGACAATCCATCCAACGGCTGTTGCAACATTTCACTAAAAACAACAAATGTCAACCTCATGGTGGCACTACAGGGAACAGTCAAGAGATCACCAAAGTCAGTATGTTTCATCCTCTGAGGACCATGAACGTCTGGATAAAATTCCATGGCAATCCGCCGGATAGTTGTTGAGATATTTCAGTCTGGACCAAAGGTGTGGACCGACAGAGCCACGGCGCTAGAGTGGCTGAACATTTTTACCTCACTACATCTGCATCCCAAGTTTTTATTTGAGTCCAACTCCAGCAGTCAGTTTCCAGACCTGTTACAGGGCCAGGCTCAGTTCTATTTAATAAATGTTCGAAAGTTGGCTGCATATTTCAGAGCAGTGTAGTCGTGGCGTGTTACAGGTCTCCTCTGTTTTGATATCATGACATGAAGGAAGTGTGAGACTTCTAGATTCTTTTAAAAACAACTGTAGCTGTTACAGAAACACACACATTCGTTTGACTGGCGCTGATCTCGCAGTGAGTGTGTGTTTATGCTGTGTACTCAGACCTTTCTAAGAGCTTTTATTCAGCGACTGATGTCCATTTGCATTTTAGCCATTTAACAGATGTTCTTAACCAAAACGAGAGTAGGTTTCAGTTCCTAGATCACCTGCAGTACAAGCAACCCTTAACAAGGAGCTCAGGGAGGTCAGAGGCCACAACATGCTGTTGATCAATAGAACAAGTCATCTTGTGATTCAGGAACATATATATTCTAGGAAACTACAAGGAACACAAAGAGCTCAGTGGAGACCTATCAGATTTTATATGCAGCACTTATGTAATTCTGTTGTCTCTACATAAACACTTGTCACCTTGACAGACTGCTGAGTCTCGTGTGTTGTGGAGGAGCTGAATATGCAGCAGCGCTCGCACACACAGAAATGCATTGCACCCACTTTGATTCAATGGTCCATCTAATCCATCTACAAATCTATTGCCTTGATGCCTTAGAAATATTCATTAAATTCATACCATTATACACTGAACTGGGTGGATTGTGCCTATAGTACAGAGTGACTCACAAATTAAGCAATAAACTGATTCTGGTACAAGTACGTTTCATTATTCAAATAAGTGGCAGCAGAACACACTGCTACCCTTCATGGGTATTTTAACGTCACTGGGCTGTTAATATGAAACTTCACATACTCTTTGGAAAAACCTACAATATTCCAGTAGCATACAATAACATTTTAGGTGGGTTTATGAATTCTTTAATATCTCATATTCGTATGAGGGCATGATGCAAATTAAATAGGGTTTCTACTACATAATGATATTGTTATGCCCTCCCGCCTCACAATATTCCTATAGCGAGGTGTTTGTCGAAAATGTGGGCTGTGTGTGTGTGTGTGTGTGTGTGTGTGTGTGTGTGTGTGTGCTAGTAGTTCAATAAAACAAGGTAAGAGAGGCAGGATCAATACAATTTATCCCACCAGCTACAGTTAACATGCTGTGGGTCTTTTGCATAACAGAAATCCTGCAGTGCACACTGGGCGCAGACACCAAGCCGGGTCAAAAATGAACCTAATTATCTTCAAAAGGAGCCACAGCAATCTGATAATGATTTTGTTCTAGTATAAGAGCCCCTGTGGTGGACGTATGGGTATAGTATTGGGGCACTATAGGAATAGCACGTATAGTGTTATCATAAGAAATAAACAATTTGCGTGTTGAGTATTAAATCATTATCTATAGAGCCATTACAGAAAGGAATATTGTAGGATTAAAAAGGAATATCCTGTGATGGCATAGGAGGTAAATGCTCACTGATACCAAAGATGAAACTACAGAATAGTTGAAAAGTTACAACATTGCAGATTTCCTTTAGTTTAGATTGGGAACTGACATCAGAAACACTAGAGGCTGGAAATAACTAAGTACATTTACCTGAATTAAGTTGTTAGGGTTTAGCACTTTGTTATATTTGGTTACATTTGTTGTTTGAGTATTGTGAGATTTCTTGTTTCAGAAGGAAATGTTGTTCATTTTTTAATTCACTAAATCAGTTGCATATTAAGAAGTCATCTTCAAAAATTGAAAAGGGCTCATAAAACGGGAATCCCTGCGATTTTAAACTATAGTGCCAACAATTAGTTGCACCTGCATTAACTCGTCCATCACTTACTTTCCTCAAGTGCTTTCTACTGCTGTAACTCAATTTCAAATAGTTTTATTATATTTTGCTACATTTACTCAAGACTTTGAATCCTTTTTCCACCACCGAATCACAAACTATCCTAGAGGTTTGGGAGAAAACTACAGATATCACAGCCAAACTACAAGTCTTTATAAAACCAACCACTAATGGCACTTTAAAGTCCTTGTTGATGCACTTTAACTCACGATACGTATTTTGGGTTTACTATAGGAGAATAGCCAACAGTGTGACTGCTGTGAACTCCCAATCATAGCGATGTATCTTTCGGACACACACACACTCAATTTAGCCTATGTCGCGCACACACAGGAGAGGCGTTAGTATCTCTACTTCACCTGGTTGTACGCTGTCTCTCCGCCTCCCGCTACTCCTCCTCCTCCCCCTGCTCCGGTACCGAGCTCCGGCAGCCTCCTCCGGCTCAGCACCAGCAGGTAAACCAGCGCCCCCAGCCACACCAGCACCGCCACGGCCACCGCCAGCCTCCGACAGAGACGCTTCATTTTCCGGTCAGGAGGAGCCGGCGGCGCCCGCAGCCCGGCTGCTGTCAGAATCCCATTTTATAGAAGCGAGAAAACAAATAGAAACAACCACACAAACCAGCAAACCGACACTAACTAACACGCACAAGTCTGCCCGGTCCCGCTGACGGTAAAACACTGACTAGGCTACACAGCGCGCGCGCTCTCTCAACTCACAGAGGGCTCGAGCGCTTCCCTGACACGCCTGACGGCCGTGTGCGCGCGTGCGTGCGCGCGTGCGCCCGTGAATCAGTGTGTCGCTCTGAGGGAGTCCTGGACCCTCCTGAAGGTTTGAATGGGAGAGCATGGAGCTCCACCTGCCGACACCCACAACTAGCCTACTCCTCTAAAGTAGAAAAGAATAGAAAAGAATAGAGTCACATGTGAGGGGAAGACAGTCCAGCGTTTTCAAATCGTTGGCCATACTGTCCTCATGAAAGGGAACGGACGCTTCCTCGTTTGTTTTCTATCGTACACTTTTGGATTTTGGACTATTTTGTCGGACAAAACAAGTAATCTGAATCTTACAAATTTCAAGACGTTTTCTTGACCAAAACCCTGAATCAAGAAAATGATTGTCAGATTAATCAAAATGATCATTAGCCGCAGCCTCTGACAAACGCCAAGGATAAGAGAGTAAAGGGGAATATGGCATACGCTGAATAAAAAATGTAATTAAATAAATAAATAAAAAGCACAGTAGGATAAAGCAAGAGGAAACCAGAGTAGAACAGTTCATAGCCGCACGGAACTAGGACAGAATTTTAAAAAACGGAACTAAGAAAGATAGACTTCGACCAAACAGGCCCCTGTCCCTGTAAGACCACTGTGCCCACTGGGTTATAACCAATAGAAGTTCACATAAACCATAAACACAATAAATGTCCAAACAAGGGTTATTCCTTGGCATTTAAGTAAAGACATTTAACTATAAATACAGAAGGATGGAAAATAATACACACTAAGATCATTGACCCATATTGGGTCAATATAGCACAGACGAATACTTGGTTAACTTTACCCAGAATCCATGGGTGTTGTCCGCCCCTTGTCTCGGGCGGCTTCCTGCCTATGGATACTGGGTAAAATTAACCCCTTATTGCGTCAATGCTATACTGTATCGACACATTCTGGGCCCAATTTCGAGTGTGCAAACTGAGAGAAAAGCCAACTAATTGTGCCTATATGGGAGAAAGAGAGTACGAGGAGACAGGTGGGGAGAAAGACGGAAAGAAGAACACAGGAGGAGAGAAAAGATGGAGCGAGGGACTGAGGAGAAAAACGGCGAGGAGAGGGGTGAGATGGGAAGAAGAGCAGGAGAGAGGAAGGGCTTTGGGTTTTTTTCTGTTGCAGTCCCATGAGCAGACAATAAGTCGACAAGAAGAAAACCGTTGGTAATCCCACATTTTGTTTCTATAAACTATCAGACACACCACCGAGCACATGGTGCCATCTTCAGCGTCATTAATGAAACACGTGGAACAGAAAATAACAGATTCTTCTGATCCTGTGGGAGAAGAGACGAACCTGGAGGATTCTTTGCTGTCTTAGTGCACCACCTAGTGTTTAAGCAGAGTAACTGTCCTTTGCCTGTCTGTAAACTGTCGGTTTCAAAGTCCACAGTATGTGGAGTGATCTTGAACATCATCAGCAAATGTTGGGGTGGGGGGTTATGTTGTGAAGAAGCTTTTTCACTGAAAACTGAAATTAATCTGTCTCAAAACACCTAGTTTCAAAACGAAGCAGCAATGTCTGACAGTGGCGACATCTCCCGCGTGTTGATGGCATTAAAATAAAAATCTAATATTACCTCCAATCGTTTCAGCTACTTTAAAAGGCAGCTATACGATGTTTGCATCTGGTTTCACCTTTTCAAAGAGCGCATGCCCTGAAGCAGCTAACGGAGGCTTGTCAAATGACGTGACCCACGAGGCCAGCAGTGGGGTTAACCATCTGGGAACAACGGGAGGTTTCCCCCCGTGTTCTGTCCAATCAGTACAGTGTGTGAATGGGTTTTTGTCCACGTGAGAGGAAAAGCACATGTGCACGCATGGTGGTTCAGAATGACGTCCCCTCATAGTGCTCCAACGGCTCTCACGCAGGGAATGCCTAAACATGGAGTTCAGGTGAGGACATCAGCTGGATCAGAGCGTTCAGCAGAATCGTGGTAACAAGCATCGCGTCAGGCTCTCGACATTATGTTACGTCTGCATGTGTGTAACTTCAAATGCTCTGCACTGGATCATCGCGCGTACACCTGCTGCATATATCAATTGGGGGGGGGGGGGGACACACAATTCAAGTATCTTGTACCTTTAAGGTGACTTTTCAGCTGCTGCTTCCTCTTTCAATCTGATCTCTCCCTCTCTCTCTGGGTGTTTGAGTTCCTCAGCATGGACACAGCTTGGTGGAGAAGCCCCCAGCAGAGAGCACTGAGGCAAGGAGACGGAGATGTGGGAGCGAAACCCTGCAGCAACAAGATGGGGGGGTCCAACAAACAAACAAACAATGAATGCGTTCAAATAAAATAAAAGCCAATTAAAAAAAGCAAAAAGAACATTGGGTTAAGTAAAAGAAATGGGACTCATTATTAGCCTACTCTAAAACTACAAAGCTACTGTAACAACCATCCATTTGTCCCTGTCTCCAAAACCCAACGGCAACTCTTCGACTTCAGTTTGCTCATTTTTATTTTCCCCATTTCATTTTATTCAAGTAACTTTGTGTGTTTTATTTTAAAATATATATTGTATTCTTTTGTTTTGTAAGGTTGAAAGGTGGACTAAAAATAAACCTTGCCTTGCCTTAAGGTAACGCTAGCCTAAACCGGATGAACTGCTGATACTGAGCTATAACTGTTAGCTAACGTTAAATGTTCCACATTTAGGACAAATGTAGCCTACGGCTTACCACAACTGGTCCAGTGTCACATTTCCCTTTCCTTCCATGGTGTTTAAAGGACGTGTTGGCCTGCCCACTGTACTAAAGAAACACTTAACGTTACATGTCCAACGTTATTTAGAGGGGGGGGTTATCTACTTAGCTCGGTCAAACCGTTCTTCGTGTTTTGTAGCACATTAGCTAAAAACAGCTCACCTAACGTTACAGAAACGTTTCAAGTAACCGCCCGGCAGTTGGAAACCGTTAGCGTGGTGATTTCAGCGCGAGAGGCAACTGAAGGGGACATTTTGTCAACTGTCCCCGATTAATGTACTCGTCTGCCGTTTGTCAAACTTCTGAACCGGTGTGTGCTCAGAATGACAAAGACAGAGTCCCGCTCAAAGTACTGCCAAAAAACCTCTCGAGCGTCTTAATCGTCTCGACCTTTCCTTTATGACTTTTAACGCTGCTGCGTGGCTCCGCCCCCTTCAGTTGATTCGACCAATGAGATTAGAATAATCCCGAGTTTGACAGATTATTTTTGTTGACCAAACGGTCTCTCCTCAATGTCCACTTACTAGCTTTGCTCTGGACGTTTTGACTGTTACACGGTCCTCATCCGCAGATCTGGGCTTTGCCCCGTTGCCATGGAGCTGGAGATGGAAGGATTTCCCACCGTCTGGAACTACTTCTTCTAATCCAGAATCCAGGAGAAGTAAACTCAAGTAGAGTAGCCTAACGTTACTTAAATACTCTTTTAAAGGGAATTGATTTCAATTACCTTTCAGATAAAGATATATGCTGAGTTTATCAAATGATATATTAAGGTAAACCAGCAGTATATATATAGAACCATACGTAATTAGTAACCATAATCTGATAACATAATCTGTTAATCTGAGTACTTTTACTTTTGATACTTTTAAGGCTTGTTGCTAATACTTCTAGTACTTCTACTTGGATAAATCATTTGAATGCAACACGTCTACTTGTTACACTGGGCTTCTACAGTGCAGTACTGCTAATTTTACTGAAGTGAAGGATCTGAATACTTCGTCACCATTCGTGCCCTTGGAAAACAGCAGTTGACCAACAATCAGCTCAAGGTCTGCTTACTCTTGAGCTTTTTGACCGTATTGCACGTTCCTCTTTAGCAGATCCAAATACACAAATGACACTACCCATCACTGTCCCCCTAGACGCTATACTCATGTATCTCTAGCTAACTAGAATCAAAATTAGAAATACTTTATTAATCCCGAGGGGAAACTCTTTTGTTGTATTCTAAATAATGTATTAATTAGTATTATGGAGAATAATCAAAATATAACTTGTTTGAAACTGCAATGACTAGGCTCACTAATAACCTCACGTCCTCCTTTTTGGTCCTATATTTAAATAGAAGTATAGCTTTAAAGATGATGCAGCAAACCTCATTGACACATTTTGGTGGTCACCAAATTAATACCTGAACCACCACCAAAAAACCCCCCCCAAAAAAATTGTAATTATAGCTTAGCATTTTGGGATATCTGCCAAAGCGCCAAACTGGGGCCTCTCATTCTGAGTTACTATGCTTTAATGGTCACTACACTTCACTACCAACAGTATTGCAGGCAATTCCGGATACCTCCTGAGGAACGGGCCAGTGAACCCATACTGAAGCTAGTCGCTCTGACGGGATTGACTGCAGGACAAACAAAAACTGTAGCCGTTCGGTAAGATCATGACCTATATAAGCGTTAACTGTGCTTTACATTTTAACCATCAGTAATGAACTCTGATGGGTATTATGACAGTCTGTTCACGGTTTATTTTCAGAGAGAAAACTCTGCTTCAAACAAATGTTAATATGGGAGGAATAAACACAAGAGATTAACACGAACACACACACACACACACACACGCCACATCCTCTAATCCAGTTTATTTTCCTCAGCAGAAAATGGAACACGATAAAATTAAAAGGAGAAAATAGGACAGAATTATGTTCTTGCTTTTTTTTTTTTATACATTTAACTAAATATGCCACTCTATGCTAAGGTGTAAGTAACTCAAACTGATATAAGGTTAAATAATTTTTTTCTCTAAAAAGGTACAGAAACATATTCCATTTCTCCCATTTCAAATAAAAACAAAAAAAAAAAAAAAAAAAAAAAAAAAAAGGAACACATTTCTCTAAATAAGAACCAGCCACGACATTTCTCCAAGCTCCCTTTGTCCTCCGCTAAGCTCTCATTTGAAAAGACGGGGGGGATGAGGTGAGGGGGAGAAGAAAAACTTGTGCATGAGGAATAGCATAGTTAAGTGGTGTCTGTTATAAAGGGCTCTCCGCCTGAATCAACTTTTTCGAGGTTAATTTGCAACAACGAAAAGAAAAAAAAAAAAAAAAAAAGGACGCTTTCTGATTTTCCTGCCATTCAAAGGAAATCTACTGCTTCATATCTGCTAGTTCTCCGAATTGAAAAACAAAAAAAAAAAAAAACAAGTCACTTACAATTCAACATCGTCAAATTGCACTTCCTGTGGCGCTGCAAAGTACGTTTCTTGGAGATTCCGTACCTGTATTGAACACACCACGACTTGTACTTTTAATGCACCTACAATGGGTGCGCTAAAATGCCGAACAAACCAACCATTTTATTTGAAGAAGAAGAAATGCAATGTCACAAACAAACAAAAAGTTGATTTTGGTGGAACACACCCCTTGAGGAGGAGGAGGAAGAGAGGTGTGTAATTGAACAATATGCACAGCACAAAGTCCAAGCAGCCAGAGTGTATAGGCTGCGTTAGAGCGCGGTCGCTGAAACAATGACAAAACAAATACAACGTATGAGCAAAGGGGAAACCACTCAATTTAAGAATTCACATGTTATTTCTGCGGCCAAAACCTGTTGAGGCGTCATGAGACGCTGAAGAGCGACGGCTTGACTCCGTGATGTCAATAAAAAAAACTAAACTAAAGAATGCACGATGGACCGCTGCGAGTCTTGAGTTCAAGTTTCATCTTACACCTGAACACGGTTAATCAATAGCACAACGGAGCTGAACAGAACCAATCATGGCTGACCACTTTGCTGAAGTGGCGAGTTAAGAGTCCAGCCATATTCAAAAACGTATCAACGTTTGGCTGGTGTCAGCTTACTAAACCTTGTTTTGTTTTTTTAAATCTTCCCCGTTTTGGCTTTAGGCGCACAACGTCTCCAAGTTAACCAGCTTTTGGTTAACTTCTCAGCCGTAACACCAATTTTCCCTTGTGCTGCGTATCAATATGACATCACCGATTTAGACCGTGGGACAAACCCATCTCTCTTCCATTTAGTGAAAGCTCACTAGCAGAAGTGACGCCCTGGGCAGCCATCAGTGTTTAAAAAAAATAAAATAAAAAAAAATTTTAATAATTAATATAACAATTTCAAGAATTACGTTCCAAACGGACATCATCGATTTGAAAATTACAATGACCTAATCCTACCCACAAAACACAAAATAAATTATAGATTTAAAGGGTTAAAGGGTAAGTAATGTACGTATTCAGTTTAGCACTCTTGACTCATCGTCTACAATTATAGAGACACTCGGTGATGAACTGCGGTTGTTTTTGTTTCTATAAATGAATACATGGCGTTTTGGCGAAGAACTCGTCATTTGAATACAAAAATTCAGTCGTATTCCTCTTTATGTAAAACAACAGTACGACTCGGTAAATTGAAAAAGGGAAAGGGAAAGAGGGAGAAGAGGATCTGCTACACAGAGGATTTATCCGAGCAACTCTTGTCCATTAGTGTGGTTTACATTTTTTTTTTTTTTATTATTTATTTGTATTTTTCTTTTTGTCAACAGTCCACGTGAGCAGAGGCAGGGATTGGCTGTATTGTCCTCCACGACACCGTGGTATAGCAGTAAAAACAGAGCTAATCACCATGACGGCCACACGGGGGGGGGGGGGGGGGGGGGGAGACAAAACAAAAACTGCACCACCCCCCA
>CM022481.1:23838819-23879760 GCA_011952105.1 Coreoperca whiteheadi | reverse complement strand
CCCCTTCCCCCATTTGTCATTCCTCCCAGCTCTTCCTTCCAACCTCCCTCCTTCTCCTCTTTGTAAGCGCCTCAATCGCTTAACTGGACGGCTGGTCGCGGCGCGGCCCAATCAGGAGCACTCCTCCCCGATGCGTTGGCACGAGCGGCCCACCTTGCGGTCCAGCTTCACCATCTTGAGGACGGCCTCCTCGCGCCCGCGGCCCAGATGGTCGAACAGACAGTCGTGCTGCTCGGGGAGACGGTGAAGCATGCAGAACACGTAGCCTGCGAAGGGACACAGAGAGCGGAGTGGTGAGGCAGGCAGCGACCCCAGAAAAGGCTCTGCCGTTGCCGCTTTGCACGGGAGAGAACGTCCCCGTCAACGCGTCGACCTCGCCAAGCTCATTGCAAAAACACAAACATAGAACTCCAACTGATTTGCACTACTTTCCCCGTCCAACTTGAAGAAAAAGTAATATGTAATTTAAAAAAAAAGAAAAAAAAAACACTTCTGATATGCTGAATAAAGTGCAAGCCTGTGCATTATCTGTACACCTGCAGAGCCAACTGATTCCATCTCAAAGTCTACTTCTTAGCTTCCCCCCCTCCCCCAGAGGTTTCTAAATTTGATACAGGCCTATTTAAGATCTAATTGTATGGGAAAAGTGTGCAGTTTGGTCTTAGTATTGGGTTTGAGACGCAGATGCGGAAGTAGTTACATCAATCAGTCAATCAAAATAATAATATACCTTTCGTATAATACAAAGTCATCATACGTGTGGGATGTGCACATTGTTATGACCGCACGGGATTATAAATTCGTCAACGCGCACGCACTTGCACACACACAGAAGCTAAACAGCTTACCTGGAATTATCTAAAGCACTCTGACAGCATTGCACCCCTCATATCTGATAAATCAAGGGATATTAAAGCCCCATCCATAATGTTTTGACACCAAACGGGGAGTATATTCACATAGATGATTACAGACTTTAACTAATAAACGGAAAATCTGCACCGTTGCGGTTTCTCAGTTTTTGCATAATTCAAAATCTCGGCCTGTTGTACTCGTGTGTTTGCAAAAGTTACACGTGGAAACAAACGTTTCACAGCATTACAAAAACATTAATAACGTCACTTGTTCAGTGTTAATCAGCTTAAAAGTGGGAGCAGATTAAAATGTTGTGTTTTTATTTTTGATGGTTAGTTTGTGGGGTTTGTTGGATTACGGACTGTGCCTTTCAAAGTAAAACGCTAACTGATGATCGGAAACGGAAGAATAAAACCAGGGGCTGAAAACCTGCTCTAGGTCAGCGGTTTATGTGGTCTCAATTTTTCAGGTCAAACAAAAACGTTACGCCAGCTGACTGTGTTGCTTGACACATTTTCAGCCACAGTGGGGGAACCGAGTCAGTGAAATGAAGGTGGAATTTAAAGCAGCCTTTAAAGACGACACGTGACCGAAAGCCACATTGACACGTTGGTACTGACCACAGCGACAGGAGCCCAGTTCCTGCTGCACCAGCTCTAGTTTAGTTTGGCAGCGATAGCAGCGCCGGCGGTTCTTCTGCTTGGGCGTCCCGCGGGCCTCCTCGCCGCTCCCCTCCTTCCCGTCCGTCCGCGGCCGTTTCTCTGGCGTCGCCTCGCCCTCCGAGGCCGAGGCTGAAAAGAAAAACGGCAGGGCTAAGAGTTAGTGCTCAAAGGCGGGGGCGGGGGGGGGCGCAGTTCACGGCGGGAAGAAGAGGCCGACTGTACCTGATTCTCGTGGACGTTTTGTGGGTGTGCAGAGTGTGCCTTGGGCTGTTTCTGTGGACGACATGCCTGCAGATGGAAAATGAAGAGTAGAGGGAGAGAGCTGAGTAGAGAAAACTACATGTACCGATGAACCACCTTTTAAATCATTCGTTTTGATTTTGTGCTGTTAAGAGCACGAAATGTGACCTCTTTACAAAGTTGTGTTATTGAACAGTCTGCATTATTAATGCCACTTGTAAGTGAAGACACATGACTTCATTTAGTATATAAGTCACATATATCAGGAATCTTACATTGTCTATGTTTCTGAGTAACTGTAATCTCGAGCTCAGCACTTGGGGGGGGGGAGGTATAGCAGCATTAAATCTGAAACATTCTTTCACATTAAACTGTGCTTCCTTGGTGCGAGTGGTTGAAAGATTCAGCGCCACAAACAGCCTGAATCCAGTCAGACCTTCATCTCCTGTTGTATCTCTCTCTCTCCCTCTCTCCCCCCCCCCACTGGATCTGAAGACATGAAGAACAGACGGTCCATTCCTCATGAACAGCTTGCCGTGGACAACGACCGCTCTATTTAAAATCAATTTGGCGCAGTACAATTGATTGACCTTTTGTCTTTGTTTTATGGACATTTCTCATCAGAAGATAGAAGTGGTATGATATTGTGGGGGGGTTGTGTTCCTCATCAAAAGAAAAACATTGGCTGACCCAGCTTACCTTCCCTCGTGCCAGGCAACGTGGGCGAGGGCTCTTCGGCTGACGGCTGCTCGGAGCTAGAGGGCGGCGACGACGACGACGATAGCGACTGGCTACTGCTACTGCTCGTCTCGCTACTGAAAACGGGTGATTGGCTACTCCCAGTGCTTTGGATAGGCTTGGTGGCGCAGTCCTCCCCTGGCTGCTTCTTCTCGATGTCTGTGGTCAAGGACAGCAAGCAAGCAAGCAGAGAGAAATGTAAAAATAGGACGGGGAAATAGATACAGACAGAGTGGGAGGAAGAGGAGAAAAAGAGAGACGACACAGGAACAGAGTCAAAACCTTTCCCCCAAACTGAATTGTTGGTGAACTTTGATGGGCGGTTCTTCGCTCACAGACAGCAATCCATTAAAACTAAGAAGCAAAAAAATAAAAAAGAAGAAGGTCTGAACAGCAGTGAGTGAGTGCTCTGCCCAAAGCAGAGAGAACTCTTTATAACTCGTTATATATCCGTTGCCTCTCTGCTTCCTTTGGTGTCCTGGTTTTTCCTGTCTGTGAAACGTGGATCAGGCTGCTTGTTAAACGTAAACGTGCGTGCCGCTTCCAAACATCCCGTTACAGGGTTTTTTTTAGGGTTTGCTGTCCGTCTCTACCCATTACCCTTTATTTCCACTCTTAGCAGGGACTTAGCAACGACTTGGTTGAGACCGGGGAACCATTAAAAGTAAACACTTAGCTGCCTTGTCTTTCGGGAGGCAAACATTAGGTCACATGCCAACGCAGCGGGGAAGACAAACGTTCAGAGAACTCTTCCTTGTTGGTACGTTCAAGGACAGCGCCAACACCATTTTGACAATTAGCTGCTTTAAAGCATTCGATTTGATTCAATTCAATCAAAACATCTAAATTGCCCTAAGCAAAACATGGAGATTGTGCAAGGGATCATTTGAATTACAGCTGAAACAATTAAGCCCAAAAAAATGTATTGGTCAGATATTGATTAATAGATTAATCATTTGAGTATGTATTTATTTTGCAAATATGCCAAAAAAAATAAACAAAACTCGTGAATGTCTGATGGTCCGACAAAAAATTACTTTTGAAGACGTCCCCTTGGGCCCTGGTCTATTGCGACGGGCAGTTTTGACCATTTTTCAACGTCTTATGGACCAAAAGATGTATTGATTAAAATGGGAAAGTGATCAGCAGATTAGCCAATGATGGAAATAATCGTTAGTCGCAGCCCTAATGGTCCAACCCCATCTCTCTCTCTCTCTCTCCCTTCATTTTCTGTCAGTTCTCTACTGTCATCTGTCTATTAAAGACAAATCCAAAGCCCAAAAATACCTTTACAAACCCTTCCAAGATTTACATGTTCAAGTCGTCCAGGTTCTAAAACTGCACCAAATTCAGAAGTTTTCCAAAACACTTCCTGCGCTAAATTGCTTTGGATTTGGTGAGAGAAAGACATGATCACCTTGGACAACCGAGCAGCGCTTCAGACCTCCCTCATAATCTTAGACGATATCGATCCACGAGGATATTGTCTTTACTCGCTCCCCTCCAGGGACGGTGAGGGAGGCCAGCCTAGATTTTAAGTTTCTCCTCCACATGTGGACTAACCCACTTCTGCTCGGCCTCGACACTCATGTGTATTGAGTCTATTCTGAGCGTCACTGCTGTCTGTGATGCTAGGCCCTTAGGTCCTCGCTGTCTGCCGTGCTCACTGGTTGCCATGGCCACCGACAGGGCTGCGGTGCACCCTCAACCCATCCGCCCAAACCAGAGCGGAGGAGGCATTGACAAGAACAAGACAAAAAAAAATAAACTTAATGCATACGGTGACATTTTCTAACTTTAATTGGGCATTTCTCTTTGTCAGGCACTGGTGACACTGTGGAAAAGCAGACTTTCGACATTTAAGGGGGCTTTCAGAACAAAACGCTGAATGAGGTAACCAGACCCCGATTTATTGGTTTGTTTTCCAAATGCACAGCTGATACTGCCCTTAAAAACACAACTACACAGCAATTTAATATTATTGTTTAAAATAATAGAATGTCTGCTTCATACAAGAAACTTTGACCACCGTTTTCCTCCAAACGGCGAAGACATTGTGGAGCGGGACCCCCTTTTTTCCTTGTCCTTCCATTTTCCTAGAATGACTTCTTAGCATTCCTAACAGGCATTAGCGCAGGCACACCTAGCCTCAAGTTGTGCCTGTGAGTGAGAACAGCTCTGCATGCCGAGAAAGAAAATTTAAACTTTACAGAAAAAAGCGCATTTGGAACTCCCCCTCCGTTTGACAAGTAACCAGCTGAAAGTGACCCTTGAAGAGAATGTCAGAGATGGGAAATTCAAAGTCCTCTTCTGGTCGGCATGCACAAATTAGGTCCTTTGCATCAGTTCACTCAGTAGTCGAGCGTGAAATTGTAACTTATACAGGTGAAGCGTTCGAGGCAAGTGATGCTCCAACATGCTGCTACAATGACAACGGTTTGGCTTTTTTTTTTTGCTTACATGCCTCAAATGTATGTGCTGTACAATTTCTGCAAACTGAATTTTAGAATAGGAAAGGGGGCCCCAAATGGCAGCTGGCCACCCAGGCACGAACTGGCAGGCGATAATCTCCCGCGCTCGTAGAATTATTCCGGGACAACTGTGACTTGAGCTGCGCAGCACATAAAGTGAGCCATGAAGAAACCACGCGGTTATACTGATGACTCAAACCCAGGGAGACACCGCTGCACGGTATCTCTGCTTCACCGCCTCTCTTTTCGTTAGTGGCTCTAAAGCCTTTGCTGTGGCAGGATGCGCAGATGTCGTCGCCCAGGACACACTGAGGTATTTAAGCTCACGATGTTCGTTTGTCATTTCAAAAAAAACACTGTGTATTGAGAAAAGACTTACCAGCAAAACATTTGGAGCAGAGATTCATGGTTTTACTGGACCTGAGGAGACAGGTGAGAAAATGAGTGTCATTGACCTCCTCGGACATCCAAGCTTTGCCTCTTGTTCCCACAACTTGCTCTGATTTAAACCTGAAGTTACATGTTTTTCCATTTGAAGACAACATCATGGCATGAAAGACTGAACAAAACTCAATTATTTAGAGTAGGCCTGCACGATAAATCGTTATGAAATCGCGATCTCGATTCACCCTGTTCACGATTTTAAATGACTTCGATTTAAAAATAAAAAATTGGCCTTTATTTTGAAAGGACAGGTCGCACAAAGTTCAGGGCTTCACCCTCAGCCAATGAAAAAGCAGCTTTTAGTCACGTGTTGTCAAGCGAGCGCTGTAGTTCTGAAATAAACAAAATGGATATTAGTGGTGTAGCGGAACACAAAACTCACGGTTCGGCTCACATTACGGATCGGATCAGAAAAAAAAGGCGGAGGAGACAATATTTCCACTTGCATTTCCATGTATTACATGAAAACGTACAGCCGGTAACTGTTGGTGTCTACATACCGTTACAGTTTTGTCCGCCGCCGTTCTTCCGTCATCATTATTTTACGGGGAAGCCGAAATGCTCCCATACGTGCGAGTCAAATGATGCGGGAGGCTTTTCGAGCTCCGCCGCGAGCCACTGTTGACTTATTAACATGTGAACACGTGACTGTTGTGTAAAGTTTCACTGAAACTCAGCATCCAGTTTAAAATAACGCAGTGACTTTAAAAAGCAATATCAGCAAAATCTTTCACTCTGCTATCGCTAAACAATTTAGGATTAATCTGCTAGTTAAAAGAAATTTTAAAAAGCGCAAATAATCCGCAGGTCACGTGCGTGCCGATCAACTGCGATCCGTTACACCCCTCATGGATATTGATGGAAACCTGTAGGCTTGTGGCGATGTGCAGTTTTCTATGTGCCAAAACAAATACTTTTGGTGCTGCCAGTTCGTTTTGTCCTGGTTCATGTGTGTAACAAACATCACGCTTCATGAGAATGAAAATCGTTGCAGAGAATCGTGATATCAATTCTGAGCTACAAAATCGTGACCCATATTTTTCACAGAATCGTGCAGGCCTAGTTTAGAGCTGAAAATGAAACAGAAATTGTACACGAAATAAGCACATGATTACCATAAATTATGTGGTGCATCATTTTCTGGCAAAACATAGGAGTTCATCTTTCGGTAATATAAAGACTTTTGACTTTTGCAGAGATGGCTAACCAGAAACGTGGAAGACAAAGGCCATTCCGAAAGACGGCGCTGCCTCCGTAACAAACACTAGTGGGACCTTACCACTTCTTCAATATCTCAAGTGACAATTATATCACATGCTGAGCGCCAGCCTCTTTCATAATCGCTCCTAATGTTTCAGCTCAGCAACCCCGTTTTTTGTTTTGTCATTCTGGCAATTGAGCCTTTGCGTCAATAAATTCGAGGCTGGATGACAGGAAATCAGAGGACGTGGGAAGCAAATGGCTGTTGTGGGGACCCTAAAAATCACTTACAGAACGGGCATAGGGTTGTAATAAATTACATTATTTTACTGTTACTATTACTATTGATTCATTTCCTGCCAATGGAGTAATTAGTTCAGCACCACTAGTTTCATGCAAGCAGGGGGAGAAAATTGTCTTCCGACGGGCAAATCAAGTCGGTCCCCTGTCGCACGTTGGTGTGGATTATTGTGGGTCTTTCTGCCGTCAAACATGGAAAGGTTTAGCTATAATGTCACTTATACTGGGTTCAGCTCAAACCAACGCTATGTACCCTGCCGTTATGAGGATCACCTAACGCCCACGTGCGCCACCTTTGGATACGTAAACAATGCATATATTTTAAAAGCGATAAGCCTAAGCATCCCATCGGTCTGCAACCGCCTCCATGTCATCCTGGCATTAGGCTCAAAGTACAACTGAGGCCGACACAGCGGGGGCTGAACGTGACAAAGGCCGGCGGAAGAGGACCGAAAGTACAGCTCAGCCTGATGAAAGTGGAGTCTGACAACGCAGAGCTGAGCCTAACGGGCCGAGTGGGAGATGTCCTAAAACGGCCGCCGCACTTTCGAGGTTTGGCTGCACTACACTCAAAATGCTACTGGCGGCGTTGAGCGCGAGGGGGTGGATGTGTAATGCATGCAGGTTTCACTTACAGAGTTAGGTCCTGCAAAAGCCCAGAGTTCTTTGTCAGTCACTTGTTTCAGTCATGGCTGCACAGTGACCCAGCCTACTTAGAGAATTGTCAACAAAAACAGAGTAATTTTTAAAAAAAACGTTCTCTTTTGCCGTGATGGGCAATGATTTTACGGTGGCAGAGAACCACAAGGACACAGGGAAAGCATTGTCATGACACAGTTTAAAATGACCACTAATAAAAGACTTAACATACTGTAACCCTTCCTGTGACCTAAAAGCTCAACGATTCATTTCAAGACCATCCGCGGGACAATTGGGCGGTTTTGTCAAAAGGGTGAACCTCTGCTGATTTCAAGCGTTAAACTGTGATTTAATCTTTTGGAAATGTACTCGTCAGTCTCCTGGGTTTCTTGGTGGTTGGTGGCACCTTTTCCCCCCCACAGGTGTGCCGCGTCTTTCCCTCACCATGCGGACCTCCCCTTAACGTTCACATCGCCACAAATACAGCCGCTTCTGTCAGCCGTGAGCCCTGTAAATGGTACAGAGGGTGGAACTCGGTAGGGTATTCAGATCATTGTTCCTACAGGAAACTCTGACACAATGTCAACAGAAACTGAGCACGGGAGGCTTCATAAATGACAGACCGCTGGATACATTACACTGTACAGGTGTGCCTGATAAACTGGAAACTGAAGGGTGACGGCACTGTGACGCTTTGCATGCCTTTCACATCAAAACACGACATCTACGGCAAATCAAACCGACAAATTAAAAAAAAAAAAAAACGTACGATGTCAGCTAGCCTACTTAAGGGTAGTTTGTTAAAATGATTTAACCCATAGTAAGTCTACATGTTTGTACAACTGCGTGAACTGAAAATGTGTTACACCTGGTCCAACCGACTTTAAAAGAAAAGCAACAGAAATAAGGACGTCTGCCTCCGCTCGTTAAGTCAGCAAACCATTGATTCTGGGCCCCCAAACACACGGCAGCAGCGTCGAGTCAAAACCTCGGCCCCTTTACTTACACTGACCTGCCGCGCAGTTACTTTAAACTTCACCAGGTCCTTCATAAGCACAAGTAGAAAAACCTTTTTAAAGAACATGCTGATTTCTACCCATCTCCTTATTGAATTGACAGGCTAATAAGTAAGCATTTATTAGCTTGTCTAGCTAGACACCAATTGTGTCTTGCCCCTGAATAAATTACTTAAAAAGGGCACAAGTTTAGCGGTATATTAAAGCATTTTTTTTACTATTATTTTGCAATACAAAACTCTGATGATTGTACATAATGGAACTGAACTGAGCAGCACATGAGGGGGGGGCGGAGCACAGAGAGTCAGACTGTCTGTGCTGCCTTTCAAGCCAAGCAAACGCCCCATCCCACGGGCAAGCTGCATTCGCGTAAAGCCTCAGCATCACTTCATGTTGTAATTTGTAACTGAACAGCTGAATCCACTACATTTCCTTTGAAAATTGCAGGTTTGTGGCCAACGGGAGGGTTTAGAGAAGGGTTAGTCCAAACAAGTTCAGACATTTTCACTTTATCCTAAAGTCGACATCCCAGCTCATTCATTCTTCATAACAATCTGCTAGAAAACAAGGTGATTTACTTGTCCTGAGAAACTATTATAAAATAATAGATCTAACCTTTTATTTATAATAGAAGTATGGTGAAACATGTTCTGCGCATGTTATGTCCAAAGAGCAAAAAATTAGGATGTTTCTTTTGTCAATTGGTCTCACGGCAACAAGCTGCATGACGCAATCAAACTGTCAAACTGGGAAGTCGCCTTTTGACGAGGATGCAACCAGATATTAAAGTAAAAAAAGGGGACACCAAAAAACAAACAACAACAAAAAGGACGAATATTTCAGATGGGTGGCTACTCAATAACCACATGCAACGAAAAACTAATTTTGAGACCATTTTATATCAGCATCACCTCGTCTTTAATAAAGCTTAAACAAAACCAGGAGACAAACTGATTTAATGAAATAAGGTGACCTAATAAGAAGGAGACACAAAATCTCCTTTGTGCAGCTATAATACGAAAGGAATGCGTTTTACAGCAGGCAGGTGAGATATCAAAACTCATTTAGTGCCCCCCCATCTCCCTCCCCAGGTAATACTCCAACTAGGAGACTAGATGGGAATATTTGATTATTCCGGCAGAACAAGTGCCACAACCAAGTCGCATATCTTGCTGAGGTGCTTAAAACACATGTGGTTCATCAGATAGCAGCGTGCAGAGTGGAAAAAAAAAAAAAAACACAGATACGACAGCACAGAAAACAAGCCATTAACCTTGAACCCTGGAAAGAAAAAAAAAAAAGGATTGAACTGCGGCTGGAAGTATTTCCGATATTTCCAATTGCTGATATAACCATGCCGAATACATCCAAATGTCAGCCGACGTAGCAGTGCCAATACAGTATATAGCCTCATACAGTAATATATGTTTGAGGTCATTTAAAAACAGTGTCACCATTACATGTTGCGTAGACCGGAGGGCAACGGAAAAGGAAAAGTGTACCACTCAGTACATATCTCGGTCATAGTCCTTTCATAACCAAAACCAAAAGGCATCACCTCCCAAAAGGCGTCTTTTGTGTGCGTTTTTGTGTAGCGTATATATCTGTAACAAAAACATAAATATATACATTTAAAAAAATAAGGATATTACTTTAAGTATCCGCCGGCCTATACTGCTAACGTTCCTTAACAAATCTCAAAGGGATTTTCAATGGGAGAGTCGTAGTTTCTCATAAAGTTAGCCCACTAACGGTTCTCAAACTCCTCAGGTTACCATTACAATCAGGTGACTTCACTGATTAACGCAGCTTCAGCCAAAGTTGGAGAACTAGACAATGAAATCCCCTGGTGTGGTCTTTGACTCGGGTGAAAACACTCGAGCCCACGCTTGTGTGCACTTGGTCTTAATATTATTTGCACAATTCTAAGACTGAATACTAAAAACAAGCATTAGCACTCTGCATCAGTGACACCTGACGTTAAAGGAGCCTGAATTAACCGTAATGCTGCTTAAACCACAATAAACCCCTGCGTTTAGTGTTGGGAGATGTGTGTCCTGAAATACTGCCAGAGTAAAAGGGGCTACCATCCACGCTTTAAAAGAGAAAAAAAATAAATAAAAAAGAGCTCCGATACTGAATTCAATCCTTCGAAATGCTGACAGCGTAACCTTATGCAAGATCTTTTCGAGAGGCCTCGAGTTTCACTGACATGTGTGAGGAGCCCGCGTGGGGACGGGACGGGATGGGACAGCCAGCAGCCCCAGGCCAGGTGTTATTCTGAGCTGAGGCAGGGCAGCCGGGGCCGTAAACACACTACGCCGCCGTTCACGCCACCTGACGTTGACAGGTGGGTTTACAGGTTCCAGTTTGCTGGCTGCACACCACAAAATGAAAGCAACCGGGGGACGGGGCTCGAGGGAGGGGGGGGGGGTTAACCAATTGACAAGTCATACGACAACGTTCTGTTAATAATAATACCCCCCCCCCCCCAAACACAGGGGGGCTATTGTCTTACTGGTTGTATTCCACACAACAGTAGTAGGTTTCCACCCTATAACCACTAATATTACAGGGTTAACAGTGTGGCTGTGGTGCTCAGTAATCTTATCTTAGTCTGGTTGTTGTTGTTGTTTTTTCCCTCCCTCCAGCTGCTTTGGAACAACTTACAGTCATGTCTGAGTGTCGTTGCTAAATCGACTTAAAACAAAAAAAAAAAAGAAGGTTAGATGTTAGTCAGTCATTTTTCCTATGGGGTAACATAGGAGACGTCAGTGAATCACATCCGGTATGCAGCACACATCCACCGCTTGACAAGACCGAGTGTTTAAAAAAAAAAAAGGGTGTAGAAACAGCTCAAAAGGCTGGTTTACCCGTTTGGGGAATTTAACCGAATTTAACCGAAGTAACGGGGTTTTTATCGCTGCTTATATTCGAGCTGATTCGAGTAAACGGCAGGTTTAAAAAAAGAAAGAAAAAAGAAAAGAAAAGAAAAAAAAAAAAGAAAAAGGGAACCTGCTGGCAATAAATCATGTTCCGTCTCGGGCACGTCACCTCCTGGTTTTCAAATGGCCTTAAAACACGATATAGCACGATTACAATACTACAGCCGGCGTATAGGAACGACGAAAGTGGGATTACAAACGTAGAGAAGCAGTGGCTGCCTAGCTAGCCGTGAAGCTAGGAGGTTTATTTATTAGCTAGCTTCCCAACCCCCCACCCGCGGCCTGCACAACAGAACAACAACAATGGGTCTGTACTAGTTCAACCCGTTGAGCATATTTCACCTGGCTTTAGCTTTCGGTTCAAGGCAACAGGTTTAATCCAGTTCGTATTGGGTTTAACTTACCCCCAAAATCCACAGGGACACCGGGGAGGTAGACTCGGGGGCTTGCTTCGTTCACTAGTGTCTCCCATGGCCGACGTGGGAACGCGAGGCTGGGGATGAGTCCGGGGCCTGCTCGTTCAATGAGAAAAGAAAAACGAGCCAACGCTCACGCTGGACAAAAAGACAAGTGCCCTCTTTGTTTTGCCGTCCACGCGTCGGTGGCAAACTCGGCCCGTTTCGGCCGCAAAAAAAACCTTCCGTTAAGCGAAACAAAAACGGCTCAGTTTGAACAGGAATAATTGAACGGCACTCAAAGCGATCAGCTGGACGCTCGGACGCTACGACCGACAAACAAAAAGGCAGGGGCGCCCCGGTGTTTCGCTCGACACAAAGACGCTCAGAAAAATCGCAAGCTGTCCACGGATGCGGGTAAAATAGGACTGTGACGGTGTTGAGCACGCGGGAGGGCACGAAAAAGATAAAACAAATACATGGAGTGAGGCCTCCCCCTCTCCAGCAGCTCACGGCCACCCCTATTCACACGTCGCTGGTGCGGAGTACGCTGGGCCGGAAACGCGTCCATCAAACCAGAAATGT
This sequence comes from Coreoperca whiteheadi, assembly GCA_011952105.1. Taxonomy (NCBI): domain Eukaryota; kingdom Metazoa; phylum Chordata; class Actinopteri; order Centrarchiformes; family Sinipercidae; genus Coreoperca; species Coreoperca whiteheadi. The sequence goes on along the minus strand of CM022481.1, from coordinate 23,867,270 downwards.
CAATATTGCCCAACGACGTGAAGGCAAACGGCGCCCCAAACGGATGTGTGAATGCAATAATACAGCGTGAAAATGCCAACAAATATGACGCCGTGAAAATGCCGTGTCGCTGTACGCAACTTGAAAATGAGTAGAAAGGCGGAATGTGTAAAGGTTTGACCAGCTTTGGTCGCTTGGCTTCCCTGTAATCCGTTTTACCCGATTAGTCTCAACTCTACGTGTGTAATTAAAAGAAGACAAAATCAACTGGAAGTAGGATTCCAGCATAGAATTATTTTATATATATATATATATGTAGGCTTATTACATGAGAGAGACAGAATGTACTTTACACTGAAATGCTGATTTTACAAAAGGTAACAGCATCTCTCGATCAATGACACGCCAGCTGGCAGTGCATCCGAGGGATATTATCTGGCTCTCCTGCTGCTAAATGCACCGCTGTGTTCACCAGCTAGTCTCCAACTTTGTCTGCGTGCTGCAGTACAGGCAGCGCACACGTTGTTTGTTGGGAGCGTCTCCGCTGAAAACAGCTGCTGGAAACCAAAACGATGGGCTGAAAGACGCCAAAATGCTCAGAAGAGTGGTTTGTCACCGCTACCCAGTCGCATGAACAACTGCTCATGTAAAAGTGTTGGTTAGGGGCAGCACAAATTAGTTGAGGGGACGTGTGCCATGTAAACACACAGTAAAGTGAAGTAATAGAGGCTGTAAGACCAGAGCTTACCCCAGGACCCCTCTACAGGGCCGAGTCTCAATATAGGTACCAAGGCAAGCATAGCTTAAGGCGCCTACTTTATTTATATTTCGCTTTTAGTGGTGGATACAGTATTACCAAATCACCATAGAGCCACATGGTGAACCTGGAGGCTTCTGGCCCCCTGAGGGCCCCCTTCAAGTTACAGGTAACAAGTCTGCCAACGACCAGTGATCATATTTGAGAAACCTCAGAAAAAGGTACACAAGACTTTACTGAGGTGCAGCTTTTTCCACATAATGCGCATCAGTTTAACAGATAAACTCTGCTTCTAAATCTCTTCTGTTCTGCTTAAAAATCGCTTTGTTCGTGGTTTCTCCAAAACAAGGCAGTTATTTGAGCAACAACAAAAAAATAAAAAAAAAATAAAAAAAAAAAAAAAAAAACAAGACCAAAATGCTATTCGAGCTTCATACGTCTTTGTTTAAAATGTTTTTATGACATTAAAACAGCTCCTTGGGCAGCATTTACACATCAGCATTTTCTAAAGAGCTACCAGGGCATCAGTTCCTGGAGCATGGTGAACACATGTTGACTGATCAGTCACCACTGCTGGTCTGTAACAGAGGCTCTCCACACTAAACAGATCACCGTATTGCTTGTGTCAAAGACTTCCACTGTGTTAAACAGCAATGAACATTAATAAACATTGTCAGTTGTTTCCATAATCACATTTTTGACAGGCAATGTATTTAACATTGGCAGTGAAATGCAATCACATTTTTGACAGGCAATGTATTTAACAAGAGGCAGTGAAATGCAATCACACGTCAATGGTCAAAACTAATATATATAAAGTAAAACTATACACAGACATAAAGTCAGATGGGGGATAGGGAGCGTTTCCTCTACATAAACGATGTAACCTGAACAAAGCCCTATTTCAGTTTTCTGGTTAGTTATTAAGGAAGACTTGGGATGACTATGGGTAATCTCCTAAAATGTAGATGGGGATGACTAAAGAAGGCTTCTAGAAACATCAGCGGGTAGTTAGGTATTTCAGGTTCCTTAACACGGTTTGAAATAAAAGGAGTTTCTCGAGACAAAACAACTCAAAAAAAGGTGCAACATCAGGACACAAAGGAAAACAAACAGGAACCGGCGCACTGACAGCTTAATTTAAAAACAAACCTCCAAAAAAAAATATATAAAGACAGCTCAAACCTGCCAGAGCGAGGAAGTGTTTAAATTAATTTCACATACAAACAGAAAATTACCAAATCCAACACTTCAGTACTGTACTTCAGTCAGAAGACCCAAGCTGCAACCTTTATTTCTGTGTACTTGAGTAAAATAAAGTGACAATAGCAGCTGCCCATGTATATAAACTCTCTTCCTTGCAGCCCTAGTGCATACGTTGTTTGGTCCGAGACCCTCAGCCCCAATTTTCACAACCCAATTGATTTCCCCATTTGTGCTAAGCTATTCAAGTGCTTAAAATGCTAAATTAAGACACTTCATTCGATCCAAGTTTAGTTTTAGTGAGGCATGAGCCTTAGCTATCAAAAAGCCACACCACATGGGGACCACCGATTTTGGTTTCGGGTGTGAAAGCCGTCGACCAATTCGCCAACAGCTTTTACTTAACATGCAAATGCATAATTGGATTATGTGCAAATTGCATACAAATGCATTAGCGCCGCAGCTTTGGCAAACATTTGAAGAATTGAATTCCAAACTTTGAAAAATACATGACTGCTACTCTGTTTGCCTGATGGTATGAAAAGTGAGTAGAGTCGTTTTGAGACGGTTTCTTAAAAAAATAGCTTGTTTGGAGGATAAAATCCATCCCTTTTGGAAATATTAACTCGTAAAATTCAGATACCAACCCACCCCCCCACCCCGGTCTTACTGCTCTTTGGTGGTACAGTATAACCACATTTCAGTGTGCGCCTCATCTTTGGAGAAGTAAATATTCCACTTTGAAGGACAAAACTTTAGTCTTATTAGCTAAAAAGTACTTTCACGAAAATGTATCAGCCAGTGGATGTAATAACTCACTTTCTGCTTCATAAGTGGGAAGACTGGAGCCCTAAAATGCTGCTGCTACAGTTATACCAGTCTCTAATGTTGCACTTATGACAGACGGACCATGGGTTATGACAATGAGACGATCGCCTTTAGCAGCGTTGTAGCAGTGCAGTCTGGATGACGAAGGCTGTGCAAAAAAAAAACAAAAAAAAAAACAGGCATTCTGAGGTCTCCCTTCCTCTCAACACCTTCCAATGAGAGGGCGACGGGGGCTCTTAATGATGGGACTGTGAGGAAGATGAGGAGGAGGAAGAGGGCTGGGAGGGCAGCAGGCTGTGTGTGCGTGAAGGTCGCTGCGGTCGCTGCTGCTGCTGGGAGGCAGCCCCAGAATCCGAGGGGTCCATGCCCGGGCTGCCTTCTCTAACCTCCGTGTCCAGCTGGGCCGGACACTCGAAGTGAACGCAGTGGAACACCTGAGGAGAGCTCAGAGTCAAACACTAACAGGAGAACCCCCCCCACCCCCCCCCCCCCCCGTTTAAGTCTGCCTGTGGTTGAGATTTGTGCTACTTACGATGGTAACAACAAAGTTAAGATAATAGTATTCTTCTATTAATCCAGGTGGACACCAAGACAGTTTAGGTACCCGGTGATTTCTTTGTAAGATACCGGACACTGTTCATTCACTAAAAGTTTGGGCCAATGTAAAATAACACTTAGGGCGTTTTCACACCTGCCTTGTTTGGTCCGAAACCTCCCTCGGACCACACAAGACGAAATTTGGGCCGACGAAAAGAGGTGGGCCAGGTCCAGGTCCAGGTCAAACTTAACAAAAGGTTTCGGTTCGTTGCTAGTGTGAAAGCGTCGCCTGCGTGGTTCGGTCTTTCAGACCATTTACAGGAAGTTCAGGTGGTTCCCGCGTACCGCAAACAGAAGACAGAACTACCAGATCTGTCCCAGGAGATCGCAGGAACAGTGAGCCGTGGTAACGTTCACACATGGGGAGAGGAGGAGATGAGGTTTTTAAATTGAAATATGGTCACTTGGAGAGGAAAAAATAAAAATAAAAAAAATTCAGGATCGCTTTCCTGTCGGCGCCGATAAAATGTTCGCAGAACGATGATGTTCATTTGGCGAATTTGAACCAGCCTCAAATATAGCTGGTGCTGCAGATAATAATGCCATTGCAGTAACAGTATAGTAGCAACGATAGGCGTCTGTTCATCTTGTCAAAGCTACCCGCTGAATTGACGACATGCGTCAATGTTAAGACGCAGCACACATAAGTGATGACGACAGGACGCAAGTACGTCGTTTAAAAAGGTCTGTAGTGCGCTCCCAAACGAACCGAATGTATAAAATGCATCAAAACAAGAACTTTGGTTCGGACTTTCAGGTGTGAAAATGCCCTAAGTTAAAAATCTATGACTTTTGTCTTCCCCATAGTGTTAAAAAGAAGAGAAGCCTGATAGCAAACTGTGTTTTCACCTCATTAGCCGTGTTGTGAGTCCCAACAAGACGGATGAAGGAAGCGGGCTGCTTCTCAAACTTCAACGTCTGCCATGATCTGCAAGGGAGGGCGGTAAAACAACATCAAAACAGAAGTACGACACATTCAGATTGTACCTCAGTTTACATGTGTTTTTGTTTACAACATATTATGTCTATTATGATTGGGTTTTCCTGACAGGGCCCTGATTATTGTTCGCAGACGATAAAGAAAGAGTGTGTAACCTGTTTGACATTAAGCCTGGAACTTTCTGTCCCTTGAAGCTTCAAATTCAGTCTACCTACAGGAGCAACAGCTATTTGAGCACCACATCTGCCAAACATGAAGTAGCCCGAATATAAGCAGGTATTTTTAAATCCTGCCCCCCCCACCCTCGAGAAAGTGATTTTCAAAACAAGCCTGCTCCTTCCTTGGAGAGGAACATAAGGGCTCAAGGTCCCTTTATAATTAGACAGGCTTTCTGAAGGGAATGTGTACTGAAAGAAAAACACACAAAAAAAAAAGCAAGTTCAAGGCTTAGTGGGATCATTTAACAGTAAAGACATGTAAATTAGAAATTAACTATTTAAGGTATTATGCAAAAAAAAAAGAAAAAAGGTAGAAATCTTGTGCACAGGACAAAATATACTGTTTGTAGCAGGTAGCTACAATGATGCAATTCTAAACAAACTGTTAACACATTGAGATACTGTAATGAAATGTCATTTTGGTGCCACTTGGGAGCCTCTCTCAATGCACTTCATGGACATGTCTTCGGATGAAACCTTTTCATCATCGCCTTCGGCCATTAACACACACACACAGTAACAAAACGTACACTGCTTTCATGTCTAGATCAGAGCGTGAAGATATTCAAGGTGTCTACATCCCAGGTTTGATGTACCAATCTGACGTCAGGTAACAGGACTAAAGTAACTGTGTTGAAGGAAGTGACAGGAGGAATCGGGGGGGGGGGGGCTCACCGACATGCCGCCCTGGTGCGGTCGACCACTTTAGTCCACTGGTGCTGGTTGGCGGAGACTTCAATGTAATAGCTGTAGGAGCGTTCGTCACAGTCCCACAGCAGCAGCCTGAGCGGGGTAGAGGAAGCGAAGGAACCGCAAACACTTTTTTTTTTTTTTTTTAAACCTGTTTTGACCTTAACTGTATACAAGATTTCAATGCTATATCAGACTGCAGATTAAAATGACACTTCTCAACGACAACAGCCATACAACAACGTTAAATAGCAGTCATTAAGAAGTTAGAACTACCAAACCACGTATTGCCCCCCCCCCCGTGGCCTGTCTTAACTCTACAGCAGCATAATGATGACAGATAGTCATGGTTTTTAATAATAAATGCTGCAGTGATACAATTCAAGGAAAATGCAAAGGCCACATGATCTGGAAAAAGTAATATTGTTCTATTCCACTGCTGTTAACATGGTCACCATTTTGTGGTAGATACAACTGTAATATCAGCTGGGTGACGTACAAAGTTATTGTTTGATTCATTAGCACGGACTAAGGGTGCTTTCACACCTGCCTCAATGAGATCAGTTGAATCGTACTCGAGTTAGTTTGCCCCTTTGGTGCGGTTCGTTTGGTCAGGTGCGGAAGCAGCAATCGCACTCGGGATCCGACCTCGAACAGACCCAACTGCAAAAAAATACTGATCATTTTTGGACTATACCAGCTGCCGTAGTCCTATTTTCGGAAGACAAGCATGTCAGAGGTAAGAAGAATTAATGCGCGCCTCCGCTTGAAGTGACGAGCGAGGCCATTTGCATTAGAACGTAGTTTTCAAGCTATAGAAATGTATTGTTTGCATATTGTGGTGGACACAACCAATGTAACAGATTCTGAACAGGGACAGAACCAGCCCGCGCAGTCGTCTCCGTGTTGTTTGCCGGCTTTTCCTCTTCTGTTGGAATTTTCCCGCAAGTAAATTCTGACCAATCGAAAAGCAGTTCAGGAAATACGCCACGGCCGATGAGTGATGTGGAGGTCGTCATGGGACTGCATTTTGGTTCGTTTCGACTGGTTCGGACCAAAGCAACCAGTGTGGCGTGAAAAGGAACCAAAACAAAACAAAAAAAAAGCTACAATGTATAATTGTTTGCGCTCGGTTCGGACCGAATGTACCGAACTAGAGGTGTGAAAGCACCCTAAACTATGACTTCACCAGACGTTGAGATTTCGGGTTTGTACCGTCCTCAGAGTTAACGGTGTGGCCAGGTGTACCTCAGGGAACTAATGGAGTAGGGCTGAGCCAGCTGGATGACGATCGCTCCAGAGCCCAGCTGATGGCAGGTGTAGCCGGAGTCCCAGTCGTAGTTGCGTGTGTCGCCGTTGAGCAAGGCATTTCTGCTACGGCTCACGCCCTCAACAACACTGGCGCACGATGCGATGGTCGCCACATTCTCACTGGGCACTGCAGACATTAGAGGCAGGGTTATCGGCCTGTTTTGCGGTGATCTGCACTTGTTTGCATGAAAAGGGATCTACTGTAGCCGACTGCGTTTGGCCAGACCAAGTTAAACACGTGACAAGCACCCCAGAGCGAAGCACAGATGAACCTTTGACGTCAAAAACAAAGTGCACGCATTAGAAACACTTTCCGATTACATATGTAGCGAAGACAACACTTTCGTGTCTGTTCCGTGTCTGCAACTTACCCAAGAGTCCGTTCTCCAGGGTGAACGAGCGGTGGGTGAACATGCATTCAAAAGCCACGAGGTGGAAGACCTTGTTGACGGTGTTGTGCGTTCCCACAATGCGAACGTACCTGAGACACAAAAGAGCAACATCAGATCGGAGCGGGCAGGAAACCCAAACCACCAAAATCTGATCTTTAAACTGACAAGACGCGACCGCCCTTCACGCTGCTCAAACGCACTTGGTAATGGCTGTATGATATGGTGCAAAAATAATTGAGAAATCTTGCTCCAAAATCAAATTTAATTAAAACTTGAACAAATGAATAAAAATAAAAAAGTTGAATTACACCCAAATTACTGTTACTATATCTATATACTGTTGTACGTTATCAAACTACAGTAGAGGTCTTTAAATTCAAGCTATAGCACTTTGTCTTCTTTTCCTTTAGGATTCCATCTATCCCCTTTATGTTTTAAATATTCCTTGTCTGACTTACTTTATTTAATCTTTTCATTTCCATGCCCTTTACGTATTCTCTACAGTGAAGCACATTGTATTTTAACCATGGAAAAAAGTGTACTTTAAAAAAGAAAAAAAATATTTGCTGATTACAACATACTGTTTAAACCCAAGAACAGAAATTATATATATATATATATATATATATTAAAAAAAAACTATGTTTTTCCATTTTTTTTTTTAGACGCAGGATTCTCCTCAGAATTCCTGGGTATGGTGGTGCTACCAAAAATGTACTACAAATACATATATAAACTCAGTTGCATGTTTATTGGGTATCCCTTTCCAAAACTAATGCAGTCTTACACAACAGCCCTGCAATAAATCCAACCGTCATTTGATTCAGTTTGTATACAGCGCCATTTCATAACGCAAGTTCTCTCATTGCACTTTTCCTATAGAACCGGTCTGGACCGTACTCGAACATTATTTACAGAGACCCAACAAATCCTTCATGACAAACATCATCATGGTTCTAATGTTCAGTTTTTGTTGAAACTGTATGAGAGGTGTTGATTCAACTGTATGGAGGCTGAAGTTTGCGGTGCTGTTGACTTGTTATGCATCATACAGATAGGTGTTTCTGTTATTTACCGTGTCCTTGGTGATATAAATGGGATGGACAAAAATAATAGAAACGCCTCTAAAACAGGTGCAACAAAAACTGAACGTTCTAACCTTAATGAAGGTATAAAGTTAATGCAGGACTGTTGAATTAGACTGCATTCACTTTAGCTAGGTGAAACTGGGAACTGAGTGTATTTTGTTTTAGGTTCAAATTGGGTGAGATTTCGCAGTTCTTTGGAAGTGGAATGTTGGTTGTGTTAGTATGATGGTGCGGCACCATTATTCCTTTCCCTCGGGCAAGCACGAGCCACGTCTTCTGACACCCGTTTGGATGTTTACACGCCGTTATCGCAAGCCAGGCATGCCCACGACGCATCATTCCGAATCTGGAGCGTCTCCATAGTCAGGAGGCACCGAAATACTGCGCTGAAACGCTTGAAAAATGTGCTTCTCGGTCCTCTGCCAAGCAAACATCAGTGTGGTCTGTAAAGACTGAGAGTATAATCCAAATCAACTACAGGCAACAACCTCAAAACAAACTGTAAGTGCTATGTACACCCGGATAAGGCAAGTTCTGGCAGAGAGCACAGACAAGCCCTTCGTGCTTGGCAAAAGAGAGAGAGGGAATCCGATTTGTTTTGACTTGTCGTGCCACAAAAATCTAGGCATAATAACTGTCGGTGGAACCGAAACGGGAGCCAAATCCTTTAGTGCAGTTTACCTGCAAACTCGTGGTGGGAAGTACAGGTTCTGCCAGGAGCGGCAGAGGTACTTGGAATGGTCCACAACTCGCACCCAGTCCAGCTCATCCATAGAGACCTCGATGTAGTAGGAGTAGGACCTTAAATGATCAAGAATCACTTTTTATAAATCAGTACACAAACTCAGATATTCATCATCACGTAGTCCGTATAATACGGTTAATTAAAAAGAAAAAGACTCTGTGCACATTTAAGAATGTGCCTAGAAACAGAATTATAATATGTTAAAAGTCTAAGAACATGAGCATTTTCTAGAAATAAATCCCAGAAACGTTTGTCAGCAAATATTTTGAAATAAAAGGGATTGCTTTATTTAAATTGGTGGTCTTTTTTGTTTTTTTATTTGGAAACACTGATACGCTTCGACAAAAGTACCATTACGAACAGACACAAAATAAACTCTCAGATTAGGCCCTCTTGTTACCGTGCCAACACGGTCTGTTGGCACCAGCAAAACTAGATATCAGTGCAGTCAGTCGACTATTTGAACTTGAGTATTCGATCCAATATTCAATAAAAACATGAATGTGAATCATGCTTCAAATTTGTCTACATATAAAACTCAAACCCCGCTATGCGACTTTGTAGCTTTTGCGTTTGTTTTAGCAGGATGAGACGAGCCCGTCTTACCGGCTGTCTCTGTCCCACAGCAGCAGGCGGATGTGGTTGATGATGAACGACTGGCCCAGTTTGACCTGGATCCCGGCCCGGCCGTCCTCCTCGATGGGATGTCGGGAGAAGCCGTGGTCCAGGTCGTAGTTCTGGGTGTCTCCGTCCAGCAGTGCCGACTTCAGCTCGCCTTTCACCACCTGAGCACCGTACTTCATGGTGGCAATGTTCTCCTCCGGGACTGAAATCCAAGAAGCAGAAGTGTTTGTGCAAATGAACACTTGAAAGACACCGGCATAAACTAAATTCCATTTTTCGTTTGGTGCGATTCATAGTAGCAACGGTAAGTGGCCGGAGGAGTAAGGGCACTGACTGAGCATGCCACGGTAGTTGAGGTCCATGTTGCGGCTCTCCGAGCGGATCTTGATGGCGTCCAGCAGGTCGTCTGGGCTCAGCAGGCCCGACGGCCGCACCACGTTCAGCATCTCCGTCAGGGTCATGAGCGGCAGCCGCACTGCTGCCATCACTTCCTGGGTGTCAGCCCCCTCCATGTGCTGCCGGCACCAACGGCACAAGGCCAGGAAGATCTCCTTCTCGCTGGCAGCAAATGAGTCCCGCCTGACCACCGTCAGCAGGGCGGTCTGCAAACAGATATTTGAACCAAACAACCGTTTAAGTCAAAGATGCCAAACGTGTAGTGGTTACAGCTTCTTGCTTGTTTTCCTGCCACTGTAAAACAAATACGGTGGGTTTTTCTCTCCTCTGTTGTTGTTGGTTTGTATATATGTTTTGCCAGTCGCGTGTACTGCTTGAAATTCTGTGAAAACAAATTTCCCGTCAAGGGACAATAAATATCTATCTATCTTAATTTGACTCTTAGACAGGTAAGTAAGTCATTTCAAGACGTTACTTTGGGTTCTGAAAGTTTTAGGTGGGAATGTGTCATTACTTTTCACAAGCTAAAGGATAACTGATTACTTTAAGATCAGTGTGAGCTGCAACCGTACAGGTAACAGACCAAGTCAGAAAAAATAAATAAATCTTTATCCAGGCAAAGTTCAAAGGACGGTTTCTGTGTCATTAGCTTAGCTGAAGTTAAGTCGAGTGACACATGATGCGTCCTAAGAGCCTGTGGCTTTATACACACCTGCATTTAAGGCACTGTGTTGCACTGTTTGGTAGAAATCACTTACCTGCCACTAGGGGCCGCCGTTTCTCAGATTCATGTTATACCAAAAGGCACACATGAGATATCTACTGCCCAGGTTATCCTAATATTCAAAACCATATTTCATAACGTATGGGGAAATGAAGGCCACCCTAATGTGAGAATGAACCAGATGCAATACTGATTACGACTCTTCATACACTCTAAACTCTTACCTTGGAGAGCATGAGGAAGCCGTCAGAATTCAACACTTCCGGTCCGTGTCGGTCCATATAGGCACAGCAGGCTGCACTGAGCGCGCCCAGAGAGTACAGGCTGGCCACGTCGAAGACCAGGCAGACGTTGTTGGTGTGCAGGACGGTGCGGAGGAATTCAGAGGTGGAGTCCTCCAGCGGCTGGAGGCCGTAGCGGTGAGCCAGGCCCAGGAAGTCCAGCAGCACCTCCTCCCGGGCGGAGCTGAGGCTGGCCCGGCCCGTGTACAGGTAGTGTAGCAGCATCGAGAAGGCTTCGGCCCGCGTCTCCTCCAGACACACCTCCGCCTGGGGCTGGGACTCTTTCATGCCACCGTACAGCAGGGCCCTAAAGGAGCCACAGGAAGCAAAAAGCTTAACTGTTTATATATATTTTTCTCGGTGGTCATAAGTTTTCTAGCCAAAGTTCTCCACAGGGGCGGCTGTGGCTTGGTGGCAGAGCAGGTCATCTACCAATCGGAAGGTCGGCGGTGCGATCCCGGCTTCCCCCATCCATGTGTCGAAGTATCCACGAGCAAGATACTGAACCCCAAATTGCTCCCGAACCTGCGCCTTCGGTGTGTGAATGATTAGTTTAATTTGTCCTGATGGGCAGTTAGCTCCTGCCATCAGTGTATGAATGTGTGTGTGTGGGTAAATGTCAAAGCGCTTTGAGTAGTCGGACGACTAGAAAGGCGCTATACAAGTACAGTCCATTTACATTCACGTGTTGCGCTTTGGACGGTCTGAAAATAATACAGCGTGACAAGCATTGTATTGTGTAAATCACATGTATATGTAGTGTTAAACGCTCCTTGTGTACACAAAACACCAACATTGTGTGTTTGGAAATTAAATGACTGTCAAATACAACAACAAATGTGTAGGAGATTCCTTGTGCGAGCTTGTGTGCCGCGGCGCGGTGAAACCATTGAAAAAGGCAGGCCCACAGGACCAAAACACAACAGGAAAGAATCCGCCTTCACCTGAGTTGTAGGTGAGCTACCTACAACGCAATAAAGAAATCACAAAAAACATTTTCTCCGTGCCAAAAAAAACAAAAAGACATTCAGTTTACTGTCACATAACATGAAAATAAAAATCAGACAAACCCTCACAAATGAGGCAGCTGGAAGTGTCCGGCACCTGTGCTTAACAATGGCCGTTAAATCGATGAACAAAAATCAAACAACGGTTCACGGATTTTGGCAGTTGTCCGGGCAGGATGCACTTGTACAGCCATCTCCGTGAAAACCAGTCTGCTTTTCAGACCTTGGGAGGGAGGGAGGACATCTTCGGAAAGTGAGGAGATTTTGGCCGGTCCTCACTTTTCAAGAGGCTGTTTGAGGGTTAAGACTTGGTTTTAGGGTTAGAATTAGGATTAGGGTTGGGGTTAGGCACTTAGTTGTGATGGTTAAGGTTTAGGGTAAAGGGGCTGGGAAATGCATTATGTCAATGAGAGTCCTCACAAGTACAGAAGTACCAGCTTGTGTGTGTTTGTAGCACCGACAGCGGCGACAGACCCCAATGGTTCAGACATTTACAGTTACCTGAAGTAGTGGCAGCGAGCAGCCAGGATGACGCGGTGCGCCGGGAAGCGCTTCCCCTCCACGATGAAGGTGACGTCGCTGTACTCCTCGCCAAGCACCAGGGCGCCCAGCTGCTCCGACATCAGGTGGACGTGGTCGATCTCCGACACGGAGGTCAGTGGCCGCAGGGGGTGGCTGTTGCTCATGGTCGACGGCTGCCAGAGTCACATCTGACACACGCAGGGGCAAGCAAAACCGGACAGCGACGGAAATCCAGGGGCGCAGCCGCCGAGCGCGTCGCTAGCTCAATGCTAACCGCTAGCTAGGATGCCGTGAAATCTTAACGAAAACAAACGTAGCAGGCTAGTGTTGAGTTACACAACCCCGCATGTTTCGGTGTCCTGTTGCTCACGTGTGAAACAACGCAGTTAGCAGGTTAAAACACTCTGCAGAAGAACGTGACAGCGATGACTAGCTAACACGCTGCGCTACCTTGTTTACAGCCGCTGGTGCCGCGGACACCTGACGCCGGAACAAAGGTTAGCTAACTGCTCGCCAACGCCTCGCTTCCTCTGCCCATTCCGCGTTTTAGACTTACCGAGCAGCCGTCGTCCAGCCCCTGTGTTTGAATGCGGAGTATCTCAAACGTGCAGACGTGGTTATTCATCCACCGTGCGGGAAAATCTAGCACCGAAAGCAAATCACAAGCCTTCCAACATCACCCCCAGCGGAAGCCAGCTCTGGGTCAGCGGACAGGCACGTCCGGTTCGAGAAACCGTCTTTCAAAATAAAGGTCACCAAGGAAGCCTTTTAACAAGTTCTTCTTCTTCTAGTAATTGTTCAGTGGCGGTTTGCTAAACAACGGTTTAGTGTGCATGAGCGCCACCTTCTGGAACGGAGTCTGCTTCAAAATGGTTTACAAATCAGACAAAACTAATAAATACATTTAAAAAAAAAAGTGATACTAATATATTTTGATTCCATTACTATACACACGCACACATGCATTTTCAACTAAACTCAATATCCTCAACTATTTGTGTGTGATAAAGGCACATTTTAATTTAGGTTTTCACTAATTACCTCTTCTAACTGAGGCATATTTACCATAATTTGCCTTAAGTGTTAAATGCATTGTGCAATTGCAAACTAATTTAAATGGTGGAATGTAATTAAAGTACTCCAGTACTGTACTTCATTAAAGAACTATTCTGAAGTACCTGTACCTTTGCTATAGCTACTAGTTACTTTGCAGATTAAGATTGTAAAAACCTATGAGCATAACAAAAGACTATGCATTGTTATACAGTAAATCAAAACAAAAATTTTAATGATGTAAAATATTTAGATTTAGCTCCTTGCATGTTAGTGCATCAGTAAAATATTCCAGTAGTATAAAACATAGTAATGTAACACTGACAGGGGTCATTTTCACTACATACTAAGCACTGTTACTTAATTAAAAATGTTTTACTTGAAATGGAGTATTTTTACATTGTGGTCTTGCTTCTTTCACTTAAAGGATGTGAATACTTCCTCCACCACTGCCAAATTTACATGACACATCAACCCTGGCTTGTTGTTTTCTTTTCACTGTGAGCTGTGAACTTGTATAGTGTGTTCTATTTCACCAACAGGCAGCACCACAGCGTCATTCAAATACATTCATGAATTTGGATGACTGTAACTCAGTTTTGCACATTAAGATCCCTCTGCCCAGTTATTCCTGGACGCAGTTAAGGTATTTCTCCCAAAACCCTGACTGCCATCAGTCAGTCAGAATGATTATCCATTGGCATGTGACATGAATACATTTCAATCCATCTGAATTTAGCCATTATGCATCTCGGTCTTCTATTTCCTCTGTTGTTCTCAAACTTTTGAGAGTCTCCAAAGTTGTTCCCCAAAGAGAAATACATCATTTACCATCATCACTTCCTCATAGTGACGTTCATCCTCCAAAAAGGTCTAACTTACTTTTATGTGGGTAACTTCCTTGTAAACAACTTATTTACCTTCAAAGCTACTTTTGGATTTCCACGGTTTTCACACATTCAGCATTTAATTAGTCGTTCAAGGGTGACATCATTCATGCAGTTCAAATAAGTCATGTCACATCCCACCTCCTTGCGGTTTGCCTTGAAGACTTTGATACCAGGATAGTCAGAGCCAACTGCACTCAGACATACATGTTCAAAATACTACATATCAAATAATAACAGGTGGAACTAAACAGATAATGAAAATGAGGAAATTAAAACTTTTTTTTTTTAAAATCAGTAAACCTTTAGCACACCCATCACTGAGCAAAACGTCAGCAAGTTCATCAAGCAAAATGTGTCAGATATTATGCTCATTTACATTTGAAGCTACCACCCATATAAATGTTGGGTTATTCCTTCTCCTTTGTACATTGTGCCACTAGTTCACCCACTACACCGGGTTCTGAATGAGGAGCTTATTACAGCAATAAATCCTGAAAATGATCATAAAACACATTAACAGAGGTTACCAAAGATCTGATGACATCAGTTCGATGTGTCTGGTGAGTTGATGGTAGCGTAGAGGCTGCTGGGATCAGCGGAGGAAGGCTTCACGGCCGCGTAGGTCACCGCGCCACCTCCGTATTCATCAACATCTTTCCTCCGAACCTGGTGTAACAGTTCTGAATTAAAAAAACAGGATACGACGCGCTCCACGACGCTACGACAGATAACGGTACGAAGGAGCAGCAACGATATCCAACAGTAAAACGCAACATAACTCAATGCAGGGCACCGCAGCTCCGTGCAAAACGCTGCAAAAAGAAGGTGTTGGACACCCTGACGCACTGGAGTGTGAAAAGAGAGACACTCCTGAAGACTTTTGTTCTTCACTCACTAACATCACTAGTACAACCAATCAGGCAGCTTACCTGGGCTTTGCTGTTCTTGGTCTTCCTGGTGTAGCTGATGGAGGCGTAGGAGACACCATCTTCAGGATCAGCCTACACAGAGAAGACAACATGGTGGCTGCTCAGTACCATGTGGATTAGTACTGACTCACTCTTCTGACTTTATTCCATTCTATTTTTGATCACAGTCAGCGTTTCATATTCTGTTACTTCAGCCCAGAAGGTCATGTTACGTCTCTTTCACACGATTTGTCAAAATGCGTTATTTTTTGCTGGTGGTTTGGCCTCTGACCCTGGTTTTACAACCCACTGTTTGACTCTCATGTTCTCCTCTTGTGCTGTCCAGCTGCATCTTCTAACTTCCCTCTTTATCGTTCTTGCACACTCTCAGCACTGCGCAGACTGTAACACACAGTTATATTTCACAGAACACAAGAGAGCGACAGTGAGTGTAACTTAGTACTGGCTGTAGTGTGTGATCTCACCGTGTCCCGACTGGTCTCAGACTGAGTCCCTGCAGGGCTCGAGGTCAGCCCCTGCAGCAAAACACATTTGGTCACTAAGCATGTGACAGTTCAGTTAATGCACATGTTGTCAGGCCACAATACAAACAGCCCCTGAGCAACGTGTGCAGCACACCTGTGCAGGTGTCAGGTACAGGTAGCGTGACGGGAGTGTCGAAAACATCTTCAAATCTACAACCTCAGTCCAGCGGGTGAATTCAGTTTAACCTGAGATGCAATCCAACACAACCACCACAAATACCGAGTCTATGAAGCCGATGATGTTGTGTTGTTGTTGACACGGTGTCAGTTAGGAGCTGATGAAACTCTGTCAGCGTTTCAGAGGCTGTAATTTATGGTGTTCATGGCTGGATAAGCAAAGTAAAAATGAGCTTTGGGCCCCTTTCTCAGCTATAGAATCAAAATGTAAAGTGAAGAACAGTTTTTGCACTCACAACATTGCCATTCTTCTGTGTTTTGTTCCCTGAAAAGACAAAAAAAGAGGGTTGACTTGCGCTTCCACAGAGACTTCTTGTTTGTAAAAGTCTGGGCTCTCACCTTTAGTTCTCTTCCAAATGATGACAGCTACAACGATTATTAAGAGTGCCGCTGAACCAACAGTCACAATGAGGAACTTCGCCCAGTCTGGAAATCCTGAAAACATTGAAACCAGTGTTGGGGAAACGGTTCTTTTCTGGTCAAAACCCTGCTGCTGCACGTGATGTTCAAAAGCTGCGTCCAATAAGCCTCGTGTTGCAGTGGTTGAAAGCGCCACAGAAAACTAGGAGGTGCAACAGCAACTCATTTGACCATCTAAATTGTTTAGATGATGTGAAAATACTCTTTCCAAAAGGTTTGTTAGCTTCTGTCATTGGGTTCATACGGATGTAAGGAACATTTCAAAATGCTGATTTGCCAACAGCCACTGTGCAGAGCATTTCACAACAGTCAACCATTTACTGATGAAACAACACAAACCAGAAAAGCCCAAAAAACATAAAACAGAGCCACAAAGAGTCTGTCAGGATCTAAAAGTCCTTTTGCCTGCAGCTCTTTGCTGACTGGGAATTTAAACAGATGCATAAAAATGTGGACTCTACCTTGTAGTTCTGTTGAAACATCATTGATTGCAGACGCTGTCGTGGCGCTTCCTGCTTTTCTGCTGCTTTCACTTGCTCTTGTTAGTTCAGCTGTAGCTGCTGTTGTCGCGTCCTCACCTGAACAGATGAACACAACTCAACGAACCGGTGTTGTTGTGATGAAACGTTCAAACTCCAAATCCATAAAATACACTGATATTTGAGGTCATCATTCTCGTCAGTGTGAAGTGACTTTAAACAGCACATCATATCCTCACCTGGTTTCTCACCTGAGGGCCCAAGTCTGAATGGAAACAGCTGCACTTTTCGGGTGGAACCATCAGTCACTCCACAAGTCAATAAGTTAGAATTTGATGTGTAAATAAAATGAGAAGTCAGAAACATCACAGAGGCTCTGCAGGGAGACTGTGATGTCTTCACATCTTGGTTATTTTTATCCACATCATTGCCCTTAAACAGCCACTTTACTGTGTGTTTACACCGTTCGTATGTCGACACAGAGCAGGTTAACCTTATCACCTTATCAGTGTCCTTTTGTTCAGTCACTGGTGAAGACGGAGATATTGTGAGAGAAAGACAACAGGAGTCACATTAACTTCATCACTGTGATCATAGTTATTGTAACGTTTCAGTATCTTGTTCTAACAAGACGGTTTGAGCTGAAAACATTACGATGTAGATACTCACTCGTAATAACAGACAGATAAACCACAGAGTCTTGACCTTGTTTTAGGTTTGATCTGAACTGTTGACAGTCGTAACGACCAGCATCCTCAGCTGTGACCTTCTTTATAACCAGAGAACAGTTCGCTGTAACACTCAGTCTGTCCGATTTAGCTTTGGCGTTTTCACCAATCTGTCCAAGTCTAACCAGCTCTACTGCGGCTGTGTTTCTTGAAGCACCGAAGAGCCATGTAGTACTGTCACAGTTAGCCTGATCATCTATCACACTTTCACAAGACAAAGTGACTTCATCTCCAACTCTGACAGTGAGGGAGAGGAGAAGCTGCCTGGTTGCTGCTGCTGAGAAGATGAGAGAGAAATATAAAACAAAGAGAAATGAAATATGACTATTAAATGTCGGTGTGAGGATAATTTTAAATACAACAAAGTGCCGCATCCTTGGTTTGTAAGAGTTCACTAAACTCACCATCGACCTTGCTGGATAACAAACAGACTACTTGGTTGTCTTGGTTACGCCAGAAAGTAACATAAACTTGCTTTTGTAATGTTTCTGTTATTCATATACATGTTATATGCATCCTTACCTGTAAACTGAAGCACCAGCATCAGAAATAAAGACATTTTAATCCATTTGAACTCAGCCATCGTGCCTCTTTGTCTCTTTTCTCTCTGCTTCTCACTTGTAAGTCTCTGAACTAGTTGCTTCTTAAAGAGAAATGCTACTTCCTCTAAATAGTAAAGTTTGACTTCCTCATCGTGACTGTCATCCTTCTTTTCTCACATAATATCAGTAGTTGCTCTTAATGTAGGCAGACCACAACCCCTGCCACGTTCCTGAAGTTTCTGGAACTAAAGCCAGTGAAAATGTAACCCTTTTGGGTTTCCACAGTTTCCTCTCATTCAGCTGTCTAATTTGACTCTCAAAAGGTGACTCAGTCAAGACGAGTGCTGTCCCACTTCCTCTCAGTTTGCTTTAATTACTTTCATATCAGAACATAACAAATAACCTGAACAGAGATATAAATGTTAAAATGACTGCACATCGAACAACAGCTGATACAGCAATAATAGTAAAAAACAATACATATTTAACTACAACACAGCACATTAAAGTGCCATCAATGCAAAATGTCCCTTATATTATGCTCAGCAACATTTCAAGCAGCCATATAATGTTGTGTTATTGTGCTACTAGTTAACCTTCTGCACCCCCTTCTGCTTGCTTTGCAGCTAACCCCTGAGCTGCAGCCAGTTTCTGAACTCCCCGCTTGGCCTGAGCCACCTCCTAGTCCTGCTCCTGTCCTGTTTGGGCCAGAAAGGCCCCACCCACCCCCTGTACTGCCTGTTGGGCCCCCTGAACTCTCTGAGGTGTAGCCACCCCCCAAGCTGAAGCCGCCTCTAACCCTTTTGCCTCCAGAGCTGCAGCCACTTTCAGAGCTTCATTAGCTGCCGCAACTAACCTCTGGGCCGCCTGACCTGCCGTCGTCCTCTGCACCCCCTGAACCACTGCAGCTGCCCCCTGAGCCCCCTGAGCTGCAGGAGTCCTGCCCAGCTCTCCAGCCGCCAGCCTCCAGCCCAGCCCAGCTCGCCGCCTCCGGCTCCACGCTTGGCCTCCAGAGGTCTTCTGTCTCCACAGCGGGCCTCCATATGGCCCCAGCCATTGGCCCCAAAGTCTCTTCTCCCGTTCCCGTCATGCCCTCGGGCCATCCGCCCGACATTTCTCACACTGATATCTAAAAACAATCGGTAAGAAACTCAAAATGATCTCATAAGATTACTGTTCTCTAAAGACTTCAACTACTCGTGTAAATGGGATTTTAGTTAACTGCAGTGGAGTCTTTTCTCTGAGTTGATCAGTGGAGTCTCACTGAGGCAGAAGGGTCTCAGTTTTCATAGTTCCACACACCATGATCTTCATCTTGATCATGATTCACCTGTGAAACACAAACAAACCCTCACTCTGACCCACGTTTAACACAAGGAGATAAGAATTAATCTAACAGCACCTGAACGAACCATCAGGTACTTTTAAGTATCGCATTTTTCCCTTTTCCCTGCAATGAATCCTTTGAACTCTTCTGATACGACCACTTCAATACAACACAGCGAGTCCTGTTTATGTTTGTCTTCTTCTACCTATATCTACAGGTCAGAATGAAGAGCAGACATCACAAACACTGGTTTGCTGTGGAAAGAACCAACTGTAAAAACACTTCCTCATTTTGCTGTTAAAACTCACCGTGTTTTCATTCATCCGCGTGTTTTTCCCTGGAAAGAAAAGAGCGAGTTGACTTTAGTTTCCACGGTGAAAATCCAGGTTCATCCAAGCTTCTTGTTTCGAAGTTACATCTGGGAATGCTCTCACCTTTAGTTCTTGTCCACACGTTGACGGCCACAAGACTTATTATGAGTGCTGCTAAACCCACAGACACAATGATGAGCCTCCACCAGTCTGGAAAGAGAATGAAAACGTAAAAAAAATATTTCGGCTGTAGCTTTCTGATCTGTTTTAAAGGGGTGACTAAAAGAGAAGAGAAATACATGTGATTTTTAAATGTTCATTTGTTATTTGAAGTACAAATCAACTATTAGTAAAACATGCATCACTTATATCTCAAGATGCCTGAATTTTAGTGTGCAATGTCTACAATCTGCAAGTAATTCCAAGGGATACTGGGCTAATATGTGGGGTACCCACCCAGCATCATGTTGAGAAGCTGAAGGTCGACATAATCTGTAATCCTTTTTTTCTTTTTTTGTGTCTTAACCAGTCAGTCGAATTCAAATTTAAGGAACGACCACAGACAGAGAGACTCTAGAGAAAGATGAGTTTCTACCTTCTAGTTTTGTTGAAGAGTCATTGATTCCTGTTGTGGTTGTACCTGATTCTGTGCTGTTTTCAGTTGTTCTTGTTGATTTAATTGTTGCTGTTTGCGCGTCACCTGCACGAATGAAATAACACAACCGACTCAACTGTTCAGTTAGAAGATACCTCACGTTCACCATCCGCTGCAACTAAAGGAGAAAGAGTGACGTCACCTTAAAAGTTCAAAGTCATCAAATAAAATAACTGTTTGCGTGGTTTTAGTCACCTGGAACAGCTCATCAGATTCTCACCTGTTTTCTCACTTGCAGACCGAGGGCCGAAGGGAAACAGCTGCACGTTTCCACTGCAAACATCCGTCACCTCACACTTCAATAAGTTAGACCTCGATGTGTAAATAAAATGAGAATCCAGAAAAGACACCGTGGCGTAGCAGTCGGCCTGTGGCGTTGCCATGTCTTCGCTACCTTCGTCCACATCTTTACCCTCATACAGCCACTTCACTGTGTGTCCACACACTCCGTATGTCGACACAGAGCAGGTCAACGTCAGCTTATCAGTGTCCTTTTGTTCAGTCACTGGTGAAGACGGAGATATTGTGAGAGAAAGACAACAGGAGTCACATTAACTTCATCACTGTGATCATAGTTATTGTAACGTTTCAGTATCTTGTTCTAACAAGACGGTTTGAGCCGAAAACATTACGATGTAAATACTCACTGTTAATAACAGACAGATAAACATTAGCATCTTGTCGTCCTGATCCGAACTGTCTGCAGGTGTAGTAACCAGCATCCTCAGCTGTGACCTTCTTTACAACCAGGGAACAGCTCGCTGTAACACTCAATTTGTCGGATTTAGTGTCGGCATTGACACTAATCTGCCCGCGTTCAACCAGCGCTACTGGTGCCGTGTTTCCTAAACCACGGAAGAGCCATGTAGCACTGTCGCATCTTTGCTGACCGTCTATCACACGTTCACAAGGCAAAGTGACTTCATCTCCAACTCTGACAGTGAAGGAGAGGAGAAGGTTTTTCAGCTGCCGCTGTTGAGAAAATGATAGAAAATGAAGTGAAACAAGAAAAATTCTATCATGTTCACAGTTAGTCTGACGATTATTGTTTTATCTTTGGTTTCCAAGAGTTCACTCAGCTCGCTACTAAAACAAACAACAGGTTTGGTTTTCTTAGTTAAATAAAATGTAGCTAATAAAGAAGCTTTAATAACATTGATGAAGTTCTTGTTTGCAATGTGCCTTCCATGTATATATGTGTTCTTACCTGTAAACTGAAGCAGCGCTATCAGAAATAAAGAAATCCATTTGAACTCAGCCATCGTGATTCTCTGTCTCTCTCCTCCTTCAGTCTCTTGTTCTCCTGCTCATAACTGTCTGAGGCTCTAAAGTAGTGCTTTAGTAGAGAGATGCTGCATCTACTTCCTGTGGTTAGGATGATGTCACCTCCTCATAGTTACTTTTAGGCTGTTTTAAATTTCCATCTCTCTAATTTAATTTTCTGTAGATGTTGAAACAACCAAAAACTCAGTTACAATTTTCCCTTTTGGGATATGTTTCTGCATTAATTGAGCCAATCTAATGCTGCAAACGACACACTGTACTAAGACTCAAGTACACACCGTGTCCAGTCCCACGGTGCGTTTGTGACAATGACGTGTTTTAACTCCTGAAAAGAAGAAGTTGAAGGCGTGAATAAATGTTTGCGATGATGTAACTGGTCGTCTTTAGCTAGTGTTTATTAGAAAACAGACAGGAGTCATGGTGATGTTTGACAGCACACACAGACATATGTGCTCACTGCAGACATCACAAGCTGGGTGTTTATGTGTGAAATGTATTCATATTAGGTCAGAGTAGGTGGTCAGGTGCATCCAAAACTTCTGAAAGTAGCCTTGGAGCAAGAGACAGTTAGATTTTGAAAGTATCCAAGGGATTTTTTCACTCCCCCGTGCACGGGCAGAGGCCAGCTCGATGGGCTTATTACAGGCCTGCGAAAGCCACAGAAAGCATATTTTTGACTTTATTTTGAGCGTTTGAGTTATTGATTGCTGTCGGGATGTAAAGATAATTTCAACAAACATAACAAAAAAATGCTTCTGAAATGTATTACCTACCCAATTTTATTTATATAGCCCAATATCACAAATCACAATTTTCACAAGGGGCTGCTGACACCGCACCTATCTGCCTGCATCCTTTCCAGCACCCTAAGGCCTAAGCTTTCCCAGGGAAACACCGTCCTTTTGAAAAATGGGAACCACCACCCTGATCTGCCAGTCCGCAGGCGCTGTCCCCGACCACCATGCGAGATTGAAGAGGTGTGTCAGCCAGGACAGCCCAACAATGTCCAGAGCCTTCAGCGTCTCGGGGCCCATCTCATCCACACCTAACACCTTGCTGCTAAGAGGGCTTCTTAAGTACCTCAGAGACCTCTGCCAGCGATATGGGCGAGGCTTCCGCCAAGTCTTCAAACTCTGCCTCCTCCACAGAGGAAGTGTTGGTTGAGTGCGGTCAATCAATCAATCAATCAAACTTCTTTTATACAGCAAAGATCATATATCAAATGCAACTCCAAGTGCTGAAGGCAAAAAGAGCATAACTTTAAAAAAAACGATTTAAATGAAGGAAGCAAAAATCCAGGTCTGGGAGGAGTTTGTTGAGGCCATGGAGAAGGACTATCGGTTGGCCTCAAAGAATTTCTGGCACTCCGTCCGGCGCCTCAGGAGGGGGAAGCAGTGTCCTGCACACACTGTTCTCAGTAGAGGTGGGAATCTGCTGACTTCGACTGGGGCCATCCTCGGACGGTGGAAGGAGTACTTCGAGGATCTCCTCAACCCCACAGACACGTTTTCCACTGAGGAAGCAGAGGCCGACGGCCCAGGTGTGCACTCGTCGATCCCCCAGGCTGAGGTCACCGAGGTAGTTGAAAAGCTGCTCGGTGGCAGGGCACCGGGGGTGGATGAGATCCGCGCTGAGCACCTCAAGTCTCTGGATGTTGTGGGGCTGTCTTGGCGGACACGCCTCTGCAACATCGCGTGGTGGTTGGGGACAGTGCCTCTGGACTGGCAGACCGGGGTGGTGGTCCCTCTGTTTAAAAAGGGGGACCGGAGGGTGTGTTCCAACTACAGGGGGATCACACTCCTCAGCCTCCCCGGGAAAAGTCTATGCCAGGGTACTGGAGGGGAGAATTCGGCCGATAGTCGAACCTCGGATTCAGGACCGCATGAAAGTCGCATGAAAGCAGAACGGTCTTCGGTAGTTTTCATAGTTCACTCTGCCGTCACGTCCGTCTCCATCACGACGCACCTGTGAAAAACAACAGAGTTGAAATGGAACAAATACATGTTGAATTTAAAACCCAAGCAGTCCATACATTTTGCTAAAATGCCTCAAACCATCATCTTCACCATGATTCTCCTGTAAAAACGCAACACAAACAGGCCCTCACTCTGACACACTTCGACTGGCAACTGCCACATCACTGACCCACGTTGAACACAAGGAGATAAGAAATAATCTGACAGCACCTGAACGCACCATCAGTCACTGTATTTCTGCCACTGAGAGAGGAAGTGTTTGTGGCAACGGAGGAGATGCAGAGAAGAAAAAAAATCAGTCAAAGTAAAAGAAAATCACTCAAAGAAACAACACTGAAGATCCAGTTAGTGCCGTCCCATGTGTCCCGAGCCTCTATCCCATGTCCACAAGGCAAAGCGACGTCATCTCCATCTCTGACAGCGAGGGACGAATATTGTCCAGTCACCGCTGTTGAAAAGATGAGGAAAAATGAGAGATTTAGTGAGTAATTTAGGATCCAACGGCATGTTTGTTTTGAAATGTTTGTCATAAACACGTTATAAGTATCCTTACCCGTACACTGAAGCAGCAGCAGCGGCAGCAGCAGAAACAAAGACACTGTAATCCCTCTGAATTCAACCATCGCGCTTGAGTCTCTTTTCCGTCCGTTCGCAGCTGTTAACCGTGACATGAAGAATCTACTTCCCGTGTCACTTCCTCATTGTGACTGTCTACTTTTTGTCTCTTTTTGTTTATTGCTCACTTTTCACCGGCGGATGCTCAGCACGCACAATCTTTTATTTTCCACTTGATATTGTTGCCCCCTGTGTCATCGTCCCGTCCATTTTACGTTGATAAATCCAAATATTCCTTCATGTTTGTTTCACATATGCAGTGGTTCGCTTGCAGTGTCACCAGGGGAGAAGTTGATTGCCTACGTTTGCTCATACCTCCAATCCGTGCAAGGAAACAGTAGTACATTCGCTCATGCCCAGCCCGGAGAGGCTTCATTCAAGCTTAACAGAGCCGCTGGCAACACTGTGAGCTATTTTTGTTTTGACATATTTTCCATTTAGTTTCAGTTTTAACATTTGCACAAATTAATTTGTATTTTTCTCTGCTTTTGGACAGCTTTTTTATCCCCGTATTGTTTATACACAGTTTGACTTTTTGGAGCTTTGGCCTCCAAAAAGAGAAAAAGGGGTGTTTTCTGAGCCTGAGCAAGAAAACCCCAAACAGACTAACAGACTTTAATGGAAGCTGGTGGAAAGTTAGGCAGAACTGTACGGAGGCAAACGATGACCATAACGATTTGAAACGCATTAGCTACTGAAATACCTGATTGGGAAATTTAAATACCAATGAATTTATAACACTGAAGCATCCTGGAAAACCGTCCATCTGAATCTGTGTTCTGGTTTTCCCTCTTAGAAATTCTCAGCGGTCAGTTTCAAGTTGTGCAACTTCAAAAGCTTTATTTTCAGAAAGCACACACACACGTATATCTTTATATATGTTTTAGAGTTCAGAAATTCAGAAACCGAGTATGCAAAAACTATTTTCAAATGGCTAAATATAATTACGCTTTACTCCGATCTTGACAATTCAAGTCAAAAGAATCTTGTTGCTCGAATATCTTTGGGAAGAGCTGGGATAGATGGATTGATCGTTACACACCGAGACATTAATGATGAATTATTTATTTCTATTAAATATAAGCAGATATGTAATCAAATAGATGGTTTTCAAAGTAAAATATTTCAGTGCCATACATTCAGTGGTATTTAGATTTTAATATCAGTGGTGATTAAATTATATTTCCCAATTATAAATTCAGTTTCTCATAAGATTCAAATCATTGTGGTCTTTATTTGCTTCCATATAACTAATTAAAGTCACATTTATATATCAATATCAGTATTGCCCTCCCCCCCCACTTGTCTGAATTGACTAAAAATATGCAAAAAAGATTTGATTATTGACATGAGAGATAGAAGAAACTGAATTAGAGCCCTTGTTGTCACAAAATGTCCTTTTTGTACCTTTTTGTGTTACTTTTTAGAAGTAACACAAGAAATCCCCGTCAAACATAAAGCAGACAGCTCAGGAGACGAAAACAGGTTGGTCCTACAGAGGCTGAACATGTGATCCACACCTGCATGTACCTTTCATTTCTCTCGCCACACTACAGTCACCAAAATTCATATTTAGTGACAGAAACTCTACATATACACTCAAACGTTATCAGAGGGGTATGTCCAAAAAGAAAGGTAGGGTTTTTATTTAAAATAAATATTGTTTCTATCTTCCCATGGTACCCGTTACCCGTTTTTACAATTTAAAATTTCTCACCATTAATCTCTTTAAAAAGAATTAACTAAATGAAATCTAAATTTTAATTTTTGTACCTCTGGAGGACATGTTTTATAACCATATTTTGTTGTGTTTTTTATGTCTGTAACAAGACAAAAACTGACATGAATGTAATAAACACAGAAGCAACGTATAATAGGGGTAACCAATATTTTAATATTATTTTTAATTTAGATATGAAAGGCTATAAAATACCATTTTTCCCCCCGAATTGTGGCATGGAGGTGTATTGTTAAGCACATTCTCTTAAACTGGAATGAAGTCATTTCAAAACACTGCAATGAAACAGGCAGTTTCTGCTACAGTAATACAATTTTCCATTTACGTGACGTCACAGAGGTCAAGAAACAAGATCCAGCAGCTGCCTGCATCCACAGAAACCATTCAAATAAAATGAAAACCCACACGCGGTCCCTACCTACTGTAAACACAAGATCATCTGTGCCAAATTCAACGCATCCTGTACTCTTGGTATACATCTAAAATGCTTTGAAGTGAGAAGTAAAGACGGAGGTATGTGAAATGAAGCTGTGTGAACACGAGTCCCCTTTAAAAGACAGAAAATACAAACAAAAGTAAGACCACGTCCACATGAAGCCGTTCGTCCATTAAAAACGCGCGTGAAAACAACACGCGTCGACGCCAACGCTTTCACGCCGTTCCGGGAAAGATCTGCGTCCGCACTGAACAACAAGGAGGGAACTGCTCAATCTCTTCGTCCTTGTCTCCCTTTCAGTCAGCAAACAACGCAACGGTCATCACGACCAGCGCCTGGCGAGGAGCGGCTGAGTCTCAACTCTTTAAAACCTCTTTTCTGTCCCCTCCTGCTCTCTGGGATCACCGATGTCGTCTTTTAATACAGCCGAATTCGGCATTTAGTTGCCCTCACTTACTGTATACGTTCATCTGTTTCTATTGCCAGATAATGGAAAGATACATATATATATATATATATATATATATATATCAAATAATGATTTGATCGCAGCAGTCATTCCCAGGCTGCTGAGGTCCGGTGACAATCAAGTCATTATTTTATGATCATGGCTAAGGCTACAACTAATGATTACTTTCATTACGGATTCATCGGGTGTTTCATATCCCTCTGTAAAATGCCAGAGAAGCGTTTCAAATGCCTCTTACTTATTGAAATGTCTCGTTTTGTCCCACAAACGGTCCAAAATCCAAACCTTCTGTTTACAGTGATATACAGTAAAACAGAAATAAGCAGCACATCTTCCCATTTTAGATGCTGGAACCAGCAAATGCTTGGCTTTTTTTTTTTTTTTTTTTGTTTTTGCTTGGACTTTGACTCAAACAATTATCAAAACAGCAGATCATTCTTCTGGCACCCGACAAACTACTTAACCGACTCACTCGGGTCACGGCGGCTTCTGAGAAAAAAGGGCGAGTGACAGCGGCTGCGTTGGCCAACGTTCAAAACGACTGATCGCGGATGAAGTTCTAAGCAACAGAAGATTGTCTCCGTCATTTTACCCGCCACGCGCCCCCCCCAAACCGTGACTGTGCAGGCTTTACGTCAGCACTTTGCACGCGGTCAGCTTTGCCCCTGCGCACACTGTGTTTGGGTGTGAACGACGCCGGCGCAGACGATCGAAGGCAGAGGGAGAGAAAGGTGTTTTAAGTTTAGCCGGCTCAATGTGAACGTACTCGCAGTCAGTGCAAATAGAGTTAACAAGAACAACAAAAAAAAGACAAAAAGAAAAAACAAGAAGCAGCAGCACACGGTCTGGGTGCTGGATACTGGCTTTCTGCAGCAGCTGGTTGGGAGACTTTTCACATCGTCGCCGTCGCTTCGGTTCGCCGAGGCTTCGACAGCCTCGCAGTCCCTGATTCGACTCGCGGCTTTCCACCGACTGGACCCGTGCTCAGGGAAGGGGAAGAACCCCAGCCACCCCGCCACCTGAGCCATTTCGAAAGGTAGCCAGCCGGAACCTGGAAGTCCTCTCCTGTGCTCTAGGCTGGCTGGTGAATATATCAAAGTGGCCGGTCGAGCTTTGGGACATCGAAATGAGGTTTCCTTCCCTTACTGACTTCAGTTTTCAGTGCAAATCGGCGAGAAAAGTCTTTCATTCGTCCACGCTGAAGGAGGAGCCGTAACAAAGTGCCTCACCTCGCTGGGGACCTTTTTTTTTTTTTTTCACTTTTCTTTTTTCTTTTTTTTTTTTGAAAAACCTCAGTAACAAAACTAGAATCTCAGTTAAAATAAAAAGGAAAAATATACACAAATATATGTTTACAATATATTATGTACATTCACACGAGCTCTTTAAAAAGTCGATCGACACATGGCTGCCTTTTCCAAAGTGCTCACAAAGAGATCGCTTCACATGATGTAAACACGAGACGCCGATGGTGTTGCTGCTGGAGACGACGACCCCCCCCCCCCCCCCCCCCCCACCCCCCCCAAAAAAACACCACTCTACCACCCACCCAGAGAGCAAAAAAGAACCAGCCAAAACTCGAGGGGGGTGGGGAGA
>CM022481.1:23817147-23833223 GCA_011952105.1 Coreoperca whiteheadi | reverse complement strand
AATATCGTTATCGCAAAATACCCTGAAATATCGCGATATTATTTTAGGGTCATATCGCCCACCACTACCACCGTGTAGTGGACAAGGCTGGTATGTTTACTGACCTTATGCGGCCCGCACACGTTTTCATTTGTTCCATCTCCGGCAAGTCCAAGTCGAAAGTCTCGGTCCTCGATTGTTGGTGATCGAAACTGGTGATCTGTTCTCCATTTCTCCCACTAAACCAGCCGAGTATTACCGGTCTGGAAGCTGATTTATAAACGTGGACGAATCTATTAAAATTACATTTTTATAACACAACACTGTGCTATAATATGTGCTTAATGTCTTTAATGCAAACCCATTTTCAGCGCCGAAACGATTAGTCGATTAATCAATTAGTCGAAAATCATTCGGCAACAATGTCGAAATCCTTTGTTCGCTCCAGCTTATGCGTTGGAAGGATTTGTTACTCTGTCTTAGATTGTTGGTCAGACAAAAACAAGCAATTTCAACACTTTTGGGCCCTGAAGAGAAGAGCAATTTTGACCAATTTCTAAACGATTGAGTGGACTATAAAAAAGAAAAAGAAAGAATCAATAGTGAAAATAATCGTTCGTTGCAGCCCTGAAGATGTTTTCCTTGTGTACGAAATGCTCTACACAAAGTAAGCCTTGCTAAATTATAACTTGTGTGTATTGTTGCTGTTCTGTAATAAATGGACAAATAGAATATGCACAGACACTGAACACAGGTTTGGTATCACACAGTTTTACTGTAAACGCACGCCTCTGTGTGTACGGTACCACGTTTAGGCCGCATCGCTCGTTTTTAGAAACCCGGTTTAACAAACACTGAGGATAAATTGGTTTCTGGTACGTTTTTTTCTCCTTTTACAATACAATACATCCTGTAAATGCACAAAAGTGTGAAAAACTATTAATAACAAGTGAAAAAACACACTTTAACCCACTACATGATAGGCTGACAATTATTTGGCAAAGAGAACCAAGAAACTTAAAGGCAAATCTGAAACTCACATGGGAGGGCATGTTAAAGGTTTGTTTCAGTACAAAAAATAGATATATAAACAATATACAAATACAACATGAACATCTAAATATTCATCCCTGTGAGTGCAGTACATATCGTTTGTCACCGTGACTGTAGAAGGCAAATCAAAGAGACACCGAGGGTCCTGGAGGTGGTACTTTATCTGGAGGCAGGGGGCTCAGGGCTGTGCCTCAGCTTCGGGCTCGTCGTAGATGTAGCTGCCGACGCCTCCTGTGTTTACGCCTGAGAGGGAGGGCAGAACACAGTCATTACCTCTAAAAGGGTCCGTTCACACAGATAATCCACATCTCTACGTGAAACTAACTCATAGTGTCCAGCCGTGCGGGGTCTCCGTGCCGAAAAGCTTCCGCCGAGCTTTTTGAGAAACAATGACCCACAAACCTCAGCGTGAGCAGTTTTCTTTGGCACTACTTTCTGCGGATGAAACCGTCCCTATGAACTCTCCACAGGGACGCCTTGTGGAAATGTAACTTGCCAGTGTTTTGAGAAGCACAAACGAAACTCGAGGCGATGGCAGCTGTTTCAAAGATAGATACGTCATATAAGACTAGAAGCAAATATGTATGTATTTTTTGTATGATTTGGGTGGAACAAAGAACCTCAACAAGCATTCGTGATGCGAGACATGGGACAAAACGCAATAGTGGCTGTAGGTGAACAGCTTAATAGAGTTACATAATGGAAGAATTAACTGGATGAATCAGATGTGGAAAGAAATTAGAAGGGCACTATCCGAAAAATTAGTATAAGCCTGCCCGTCAAAGTATCAAAACGTCACGGTCTGCGATGTTTCAAATCTCAGCTCCTGGCTCTGGTGTGTTACCGTGTTCTAGCCCCTCAGAAGCCCCAGCTGGGGGCTGCACCCTGGCACAGGTTAACGCACAGGAGAGCCTAATTAATAATACAAGGAAGCTACCGCAGTTAATAAATAGTAATAATTACCGAAGTTGCCGCCGCTGTGCCACGCGCGTGAAAAAGCCCATTCTTCATTTGGTATCGTTCCGGCTGCTGTGTGACGGCTAAAGGGATGTGATCAATAATAACAAACGGATTACTCGTTGACGTCGAGGCCCAGCTAACCTCCACAGCGCCCACGACAGTGTTGGAGAGCGATGGAAACCTCCAAGTAATACCTTCAAGTATTCATTCACGTATTCATTGTTTGCGGACAGTGCTCGAACACTAGCGAAGGAGAGGGCGCAGGGGTTGCTGCAGCAGACATGCTGAGAGCTTAAGCTTGAGGCATCACTGGCTCCCTCTGTAAGTAGAGTCACAGTTTTACATAATGTTAAGTTAACTAGGGTCGCCAAGGCTATATATCGTAAGATTATATTTTTTCAGTTATGGTATCGTTTCCTCACGTATCCCCATGTACCCTTTGCCCTTTTAACCGAGCTTCAGTCTGAAACTTGAAGGCCACAAAAACAGTGATTATTTGCCTTCACCCCGCCGGCTTCGAGCCAACCGGCACGACTGCTTCTGATAAAAATGTGCAGATCTAAAATGACGTCCGCAGACTGTTGTTTGGGGACACGCTGGTTTCTGAACCCTTGTTTCAAGGACAGTCTCTCTCTCTCTCTCTCTCTCTCTCTCTCTCTCTCTCTCTCTCTCTCTCTCTCCCGACTTCGTCATACCTTTGGGCCCAAACAGCACAGCGTAGCACGGCTTGTGGCAGTACGGCTGTCCGTCATGCTGCAACAGAAAGAGAGCGATTCCTTCTCACGGGGACTTGTGTTGCCATGTCTGAAAAGCTTCATTTATTTATTTAAAAAACGTGACACAACATATAACCTCCGGCTTTCTGAGTGTCTCTCACCTCTGCGTGGCTGCCAGGAGCCAGAGTCTTACTGCATCTCTCGCAGCGAAGACAGGGCCGGTGCCAGTTCTTCCCGAGAGAGGACACCTTCTCAGCTGCACACACACACACACACACACACACACCATCATGGAGATAGTCACCATGGCAACCAGCCCCCCTGGTCTCACTCAGGCACATTCCAACGC
Organism: Coreoperca whiteheadi; assembly: GCA_011952105.1. NCBI lineage: Eukaryota > Metazoa > Chordata > Actinopteri > Centrarchiformes > Sinipercidae > Coreoperca > Coreoperca whiteheadi. The sequence continues at coordinate 23,830,166 of CM022481.1, read as the reverse complement.
TCGTATAATACATGTGACATACTGTGTGAAGACCCAAATCTGCTTACCGAAATATACCGTCTTGCTGCATCTGGGGCAGATGTTGGGTCCTCCGGAGAAAGATGAGAAGCTTGCAGCTAGGAAAGGCACATTGAATTGGAATAATTGCCTATTTGCTGTGGAGTAATTGCAGCTTTATACGGCAATATGTGAACATTGTTATTTCCAACGCGCACAATCTCCCAGTTTTTCTCCTGCAGCACTCCCATCTTCATATGATCCCTTCGACTCAAGCCATCTTTGTCTGCATCAGCCCTGCATCAGTTTCTTTGTCACCGTTTTTACTGACAGTTTGGAATATTTTCTTTCTCTTTTGAGTTCCTCCTTTTGTCATCTTGATTTCCCTCTGTTTTCCTCTGCCCCCCCAGTATCTTCAGTAATGTCTATGCAACTAAAGTAAGTACAACTTAACCTAATCCCTCCAGAGGAGATAATATTCTAGCACACATTGGATTTATCTTCCCAACATATGACTGTTCTTGCTCCACACATTTCTCACCCTTCACTGGTCCCCGTGCGGGGGCCTTTTTCTCCTCCACTGGTTTGGCATCTGTTTCCATGGTAATGGCAGCAGGGGCTTCGTTGGAGGGATTGTCGTACACGTAGGCACCGGCTCCGCCGATGTTCACGCCTAAAACACACGCACACGTCGCATTTGCAAACCTGGAAATGACCAATGCAGAGTTTTTGCTACATGTTCTTTTTTTGAAGTGTAAACAAGAAGAAACGGCACCCTTTGGTCCGAAGAGGGCGGCGTAGCAGGGCTTGTGGCAGTAAGGCTTCCCATCATGCTGCAAAATACAAGAGGGAGAGAGAGTAGGCAGAGGAATCCGTTCGTCAAGTCACTGAGTGGAACTAAAGGTCCAGTTTCTCACTGGTCTGAGTCGGAGTGGTGAAGTTTAGTCAAACACATTTTTTGCATTCAGTCTGTTTGGATTCCCATCATGCCAAATAACAAATGAACCAGGACTTGTAAAAAGAGGTTTCCAAGTCTTGTCTCAGCTCTGTTATTTTCTCTGTTCACACCAATTTATAACGCAACGACAAAAGAGCTAAATATGAGCGGCAGTCCATTCTGTGGTCTGTTTACCGTCACTCAGCTTCATTATTCTCTGTGAAAGCCTGTGACACACCACTCTCGCTTTGCTACCTGTGTGTTTAAAGCAAACGGACTAATGTGTCTTTTCCAGGGAAACGTCCTGAGCTTGACTTGCCATGCATGACCCTTTTTCAGACATAAAAATACGCACCGCTGCTGGCTTCATCTAAGGTAATGGCCCTTTGTCATTCAGACACGTCTGGACCGTTGAGGAGCCGCTTCGTGTTCTTCAGTCGTCTGCGTGTCTGCCTGACCGAACAGTCAGCTTCTCGTTTAGTCAATGCATCTGTCTACACTGGCTGCGCTAGAAGTGTTCAGTATGTATACGAACAGAACTCTGACAACGAGTCCTTAAACTGACCTGACTGTGCAGAATCACCATTGTCACTGACTGAGAGCGCCGTTGTCAGCTCAGCTGTGATTCACAGTACGTCACGTCCTCAACGAAAGCTTATTAATAGGCTGCGAAAGCCACAGAAACAAGCAGGATCTGACAGCTCTGTTGTAAAATAATACGCTGATAAATGATTAGGCTCATGTACAGAGCTTGTATCAGCTAAAAGACAAATAGACTGCTGACCTGAAGACAGTCAGACTCAGCGCTAATGAATGGTGATGTGTTCACTTGCTGAGGTACTGAAGTGCATTTGAATGATAAAGTGATCACTTACCTTAGGAAAACAAAAAGTACATAGTCAGTGACTACAAATCTTTGAACTGAACTGAATGAAGTGATATTTGAATCAGCTTCCGATGATATAAAACTCCCCCAAAATGCACCACAGTAAGTATGAAACAGATACTTTCAGCTGTCTCAGTGCAGCGATTAGGTGCCACTGGGATTCAAATGACACCGCTTGTGCCTGGACAAACTGCGCCAAAGAATGAGATGCTCCAAAGATGAATAAACTGTTTCAAATACGCTTGGTGTGAACAGATCTAAGGCAGGTTACCTTTTCAGCCTTTGACAGAGAATGTAACCTCAACAGGAAGTGCGTGTGGTTTCTTTGTGGTCAAACTTGTACAGTCATTGTGCTGCCTTTGCTCCAGGCCTCCTGGGCGGTTAGAAAGTCAGCAGATTGACTGTGCAGGTCTGACCAGAAGGAAACCGCATGTACTTCCTGCTGAGGTTATGTGCTTCTCTTTTTGTCAAAGGCCATAAAAGTTACATCTCTGCCATGGTTTTCAAACAGCCCGCGACTGCATGTACGCACTATTTAGTAACTATTTAGATGATTAATCACAAATGTAATGAGGACATTTGGTCTAGTTCACCAGGCAGATCCTCCCCCTTCTGCTATGTTCTGTTCTTCTCTGTCGTTCATGATTAGTCCAAAGTTGAGAAAAAGCTTATTCTAAAGTGAGATAAAAGCCCTTAAAAATGGCAACCCTGGGCCACTACATATTAATGATGACACAAAAATGTACATTTTAAACATATTCCATTGTTACACTTCATAAATTGCTCTAGATTAACACGTCACAATAAAATACACCCTCTCAACTCTCCAGTTTGATGCCTCCTTCTGTTCCCTTCCTCTTACCTCAGCGTGGCCTCCTGGATTCAGCGTCTTGCTGCAGCGCTCACATTTCAGGCAGAACTTGTGCCAGTCTTTGCCTAAAGACGACACCTTCTCCGCTGTGGAAGCAACAGAGACAGAAATTAGGATTTTAAATCAACCTGCGTTGTACAACTACAGTGTTAAATGCTCGTGTTTATTTTCTTCTTTTTTGCGTTCAAAACGGGTATAAAGATCCAGCTGAGATGAATGGATCAGGTACTCAGTCCCGTGTAACCTGATGATAATTGGGTGGACCAATGAATAAATAAAATAACCAAGAGTATAACTGTACCAAGGAAAAAATGAGGATCCAATCATCCAAGCCACATCCAGAGGGGTCAAATACATTAAAAACAAAGTCCAACTTAAAAGTGTTGCACAACAGAGATGGTCCAGAAAACACAATCAAATCAGAGCTAAGATTCTAGCATCCTTGTGAAAATACTAAATACTAGTTAAAAAAGCCGTTTAGGTGTTATTTTGATGAGATATACTGTAGATTAAATATTAAAAGGGGAAATTACATCCGTTAAAAGCTGTATTTTGGGAAAGTGAAATCTGACAGGAACAGTGGAAGAATCGGCTACTCCAGCAGATCAGCAACAGCGCATAGAAAGGGGAGGGAAAAAGCATCTTATGCTCAATTTGTACACAAATGCAGGCACTAAGAGGCGAAAGAAACAGAAGACAGCTTCTACGAAACGCAGTGCTCTTCAAGCTTGGCAGCATCCTTTAGCCTCTGCATTGAACAGCTCCCTTCCATTGCAAATGTAGTTCAGCCACGTTATTGCTTCAAACAAGCTGCTTTTAACACCAGATGTAAAGCAGGCCAAGTTCGACTTTATTTACACGCAAGTAACCCTTCATAGGGTTCAGCATCTTTGGAGGAACTGACAAGCACTGCTGTTCAGACTGGGGGAAGGATGTAGGGTACAACGGCGAGTTCATTTTTGACGCCATCTGGATAAAAGACGTAAGTAAGAATGCACTCTGTAACTATAGCAGAGCTGTTTCTTCCATGACACAGAAGCCCGTTACAGTGAAAGTGATAGAAGACGCTTGACAGGCCCTTGGGAGCTCATATCAACCTAAAGCACATTCTTTCCACTGCGTTTGGACGGAGAGCAGAGTGACACAGAGAGATTCCCGTTTCGTTGTCTGTCATATTAATTCAGTCTTTTTATAAAGCTCCTGTACGTTCCTCCGTCCCTCTAACTCTACTAACACTTACCCTAACCTCAACTCTCACAGCTACATGCCCAACCCCTACCCCATCCTAAACACATTTCGAAGCTTAACCCTAATTATAATAGATATATATATATATATATATTCAGCACTAAAGCTACTGTCATTCTGATTCATGTCACTTCACTGATAAGTAGTTGGCCACGTCGGCCTAGCTAACTGGACTAGCTGCAGTTGATTATGATGGGAAAATGAAGTTCGGCTACAAAGACAGGATTTGTTGTCCTCTGCACACGGCAAAGCTCAACTGGCTCGTGGTGAAGAATAACTAAATACTGTACTTAAGTACAGCTTTCAAGTACTTGTACTTTTCTTCAGTATTTGCATTTCCTGCTTCGTTCTACCTCACTACAATTCAGAGGCAAATATTGGACTTTTTCCTCCACGACGTTTATTTGATAGCTTTGGTTACTTTGCAGATTCGGTATAATAATCCACAAATAATATTAGATACCTAGATTTTTACAAGCTACCCAGCAATGTCTTAAATAATTAAAATTAGCCCCACCTTTACCGGCTGCAACATTAACATGATATACCCATTAATGCAACAATAATTATAATCCATTAATATAATATACATTATTCTGAAATGGGCCATTCTGCAGGATGAGTACTTACTTACTTTTGGTACTTTGGTACGTAAGATTTGATGCTAATACTTTTGTATTTTCACTTCAGTAAAATTCTGAATGCAGGACTTTTACTTGTAAGAGAGCATTTCTACACTGTAGTATTATTGTATCTGAGTACTACTTCCACCACTGCCTGTGGCGCACACAAAAGCCAAGTTTTTGATGTACCTATTTGTGTAACTCTATCGTAAGGAAGAATACAAATCCGGTGTGAGAAAAAATAAAAGGCTCTCCCCTGCTCTCCCACAAGAGAAGTTAAATTACCCTCCCTCCCTACAGCATAAAGAAAACGTACATAACCGTCCCCCCTTCACGACCGCTGGCCCGGTAATGTTTGTACGGTCCCCTTTTGTTCAAGCTACTCAACAGTTTCAGTCACGGCGGACACAAGGATGCACAGAGGGAGAGAGGTCATTTATCTGTTTGCCCTCCTCCCAGAATATCCCAGCAGATACTACGTGACACTTCCTGTTTACACTCACCGCCCAGCCTGTCACTGCGATATGTGACAGCAAGTCACCTTGGCACACAGCGAGCACTTTGCGTTGATGGTGGAGGACGTGTGTGTGTGTGTGTGTGTGTGTGTGTGTGTGTGTGTGTGTGTGTGTGTAACACGTGTACAGTAGTGAGTTAGTGTACTTCTCACGCAAATAACATTAACCTACTTTTTAGGGGGGAAAAAGAATAATATTTCTAGAGCAACATCTCCATGAAGATTCAAAGTTCTGATCGTGGTCTCCCCTCAAAACAACGTCTTTTTTAACTTTGTGGTTTTCCTTTGGGGTGTAGGTTCGTGTGCTTGTTTTGTTGTAACTGCAGCTTTTATATATACTTGTTGCGTTAATTGAAACGCTGGCTACACTTGTGTGGAAATTGATAAAAGTTCTAAACTGAACAAAAATAAATACTCAGTGGATACGGAGAACTTTGAAGCTCAAAACCACAAAAGAGATCAAATGTCGGAGCGTAAACCTTACCAAATGCGTTTCCACCGCAATAAATTCCCTGTGCAGCTACAAAACAACACGTCATACAGCCCGAGGAAACATATTTCTTTTGAATGCACTGCATGGTTTCAAGTAGGAAAGAGAGAACCAGAGAACCGCATGTTTGCTAGAACCCGCAGGGCGGGGCTTTGCTGAGGGGAGAGAACAAAAAGGGAATCGATCCATACGACGCATGTGCAATCAATAAATTATTTACAATGCCATGTGGTGTAGCGCCATAATGGCAGGAAGCTGAAAACTGGTATGTGTTCACTAAACTCACTCCTGAGCACTCCTCCTCCTCCTCGTGACTATTTAACAACACTGGGGGGAAACGAAACCGACGTTCAACCTTAACAACACAAGTGTCCGGTAAACCAGGGAGCAACCCACCTGAGCTCATCCCACCTCTTCTTAGAGGTGGCCATACATGAAAATGCAAAGGCAGTGATTTGATCACACGCTGTCAGATGACACAGGCTGATGGCCACAAGCAAACAGGGCTGTTAATGGCTCCCTGTAATCTTGCCCAAAGATAGGGAACCGATTATAGCCCAGTCTGGGCTGCGTCATGACAGAACGGTTGGTTGCCGGTTCGAGTCTGCGACTCACCGCCTCGGGCAATTTTTGACAGAGAGAAACTGTCCCATTCATTTCACATCCATAGACGGAGGCAAATTGAGGCAGCACAGGCCAGACTTCAGATAATTACAGCAGGAGGGTTATTAGATCAGGGTGTCAGCTGTCCCTGGTGGGACATCACTGTAATATCAGGCAATATATTCATGTCTGTGGTACTCAGTAGTGAGTTTATACTGTTGTATTACTATAATCCTCCTGTTGGGACTTGAAGTTTTGTATTGTAGGGTAGAGGTGTGCGGGCACACTGGCTTTACCATATGCGTGTGGGGTAGGGCTGTCACGATATCGAATTCCCACCACACGCGACTATCGTGGCCAGAAGAATTCACGGCGATGATATAATCGCGATATCTATAGAACATTTGAAAAAAATAATCAAATGATAACGCCGTCAGTCAAATTCCCCTTTGGCTTTCGCTTCTTGTGCGTCTCGTCTTTACCGCCCCGCCACTATGACAAAGCGAGAACGCAAAGAAACGGAAACGACTGAAGAGGCGCAGGATTATTTACATGATATCAATATTTAGTTTTTAAATATCGCGATTATCGTCAACACCGGTATATATCGCCCCTAGTGTGGGGTAATTCTACTCTGTTTCAGCTCCGAAAGCAGTATTTCAGGAAAGTTTGATGAATATAATGGTAATACCGTTTACTGCGATATATTTGGCCACATCACAGCGGGACATTTTGATACCAGAGCCTTTTTATACTGATCGTAGGGTGGCTGCATTGTCTCTCTCTGTGAATGGGTGCATTCCCCCAAGACTCCATCATCTACAATGCTGCTGAAACCAACAATAGGAGGATTCATCCACAGTGCTGATAGTGGCTTTAATTTCGCCCAAATAATTGGCAACGTGAGATCTGAACTACTTGGAAAACTTAGTTCATTTTGGGTTGCGTTGAACTTTTCATCCAGTCATTTTGAATACGTCAAGATATAACATAGGCGTGTTGTCCCCATATTAATGTTCTCCATATTACCAAGCCCCGCCTGTAATAAAGATTGTGCAGCACATTCCTTTATAAAGGGGAGGTCAGTCATGCATTATATCATGAAAGGCTAGGCCTATATTTTGTACAATATACCTGGGCGCTTCATGTTTTTAGTGAGAAGCAGTATATTTATAAAATGATAGAATTATTGAATCATTTCATTCAAATGAGACCCCAGCCCCTTTTCTTTTACACGCCATCTCAGATCCTCTATGAGCTCTGCATAGTCGCCTGTAATACATCTAGTCTGGTTTAAACGCGAACCCCGTCACTGGAAACACACGCAATGCCCTTAAAGCAAGTGAAGAGCTAAAGACGAGCGGACTGTCTGTCCATGAGGTGGCAACACTCCCACCCGGCAGGCAAAGCTTCGCCCCCGATGATCGGCTCCACGCAGAAAACACGCACTTACCGAAATACACCGTCTTGTCGCATTTGGGACATTTTGACGCCATGTTTCCGCAAAGACAACAAAGAGAATGGGTCTGCTTCCAGTCCGTCCGTCCGTCCGTCCGTCCGTCCGCAGCTCCAGCGGCGCAGACACACCTCAGAGGATGGTGCTGGTGGTGGCGATGATGATGGTGATGATGATGGGAGGGACCGACGCTCGCATCCTCCCTTCCCCCCCCCTCTCCAACATTTGCATAACTCCGCCCTCACTTGTGACATCACGCAGTTATCGTCCTCACGCACAGTAGATATGAACTATAAAATGAAAAAAACGTGTACCTGTCTTCATCAATATTGAGTTTATTTTTTCAATCGCCTACTGTTTACTGCCACTGCCTGTCTTTATAGTGTATATGTGGTAAGTTGGTTCGTAATAGCAACCTGTGTGTATTTATTTTTATCAGAGGTGGAAAAAAACTAAGATTTATGCAAATACTAGACTTAGATTAAAGTACTTTGTACTTCACTTGTGTATTTAAATGTTATGTTACTGTATATTTCTGCTCCGCTGCATTTGAAATGAAAATTACATTACTGCATTTGAATCCATGACAATGTTTTATATTTTATAAGACAATCACGTGTTTTGCCTTAAAAAAAAAATCGTATTCTACAAAGTAGCCAGCATGCAAAAAATATGATCATCTTATAAAATGTTATGGATTAAAATGCACAATACAAGTTAAAGTCAGATCCATCCCAACCAGCAGCACAATTAAAATGCTGCTTACATGTTATTGCATCTGTAAAATAATCTAATAATATGAAATATATGTGATGATCATTTTAGTCATTTTACATAACGAGAGCTTTTACTTTCATACTTTAGTTACATTTTGCTGATAATATTTTGAAGGCTGCATTTATTCAAACCTGCATTCATCGTTTTGTGCACTCGAGCGCAGCGGAACAAGCTATCGACTCAACATTGGCAGTTCATCACCTGCACTTTTAACATGGAAAACAAATTAGCAAACAGTTGCTTATTTACACACCCAGTATATGGAGCAATTTGGAGTCGTGTGTCTGGCGTCCCAATGAATGCTAGTTCAGCACTCACTCTACCTTTCGCTCTGCTTTGGCCCACTCCTGATCTGGCTACACTCCATGTAGAGCTGACCCTTTTCACATTACACATTTTGTCAGTTGTTATTATAAAAACATCATTTATAGTCACTTTAAATGATTGTTATTTAGTTAATGACAGAATGACATGCCGATCTGCCTGTCCATCTTTGGTCTAGAGCAAGAAGCAGTTGTGCTATCCATATTTCGATGGGATTGGTACGGATACCCATTGCCCGCAAAGAATAATTACTAATGGGCTTTAGTGCCGCTGTCCCTTCCACTAGCAGGTCAAAATTCCCGTCTGTACCCAAAAATGACAATTAAAAATCTAAATCTGGTGGGCAGATTGGCATGAAATCTACAATACAAACAAAACAGCTTTTTTTTAAGGTCAAGAAAGGACTTCCTGTCGGTTTTCCACTCCAAAAATTGATGTCTTTAAATGATTATACGGACTTCCTGCAATACATCAGTGAGGAAGTCTCAACACATTTACATTTCTGACCTATATTTATATGCGGCGAGTGTAATCCTGTTCTACAGATATGTAGCCTAGCAATGTTGCCCCCCCCCCTGCATTCGTCACCCCTCAGCTCTGTTTGTGTCGTCCTGTGTGGTTGTTAGGTTACGCTGCCTGACAGCGCAGCTCTTCTCAGGGAATGTTAAGTGACGCTCCGCAGCTCCCAAGAGAGCCGCTCTGTGCACTCTTGGCACCGAGATAACACAAGAGTTGACACAAGGTGGGCCTTTGTGTGGAATTGAGAATAAAAACACACAAGCATTTACATTTCGGTTTGTGTTTCTTTTCGAGGCCGGAAATTAAACAGAAATACAGTAATACATTCTCAAAACCTCCATTCGTTGGTGTAAATGCAAAGAAATGCGACATATCACCTTATTTTCCTCTTCCCTTTTCTAAATATTTGACTCGACTAAACATTGAAAGATCCCTAAAAGCTGCAATGAGACAAAACCGATTCATCGCAAAAATGAGCTATGGGCCACATTTAACCCCCACTCTCTGTGTGTGTCAGTTAGTCATAGGTGATTAATTTGTGGTACCTTTATTAGGGTCAACTTTATTTAGTGAAACACCCCACGTCATATACAATATATAGGTAGAAACAGCAAAAGCCTTAAAGGAAAAGTTTGACATGTTGGGAAATACCAGTTGCCTGGTAACCAACAGAGGCTCCAGGGAGTTACTGGTCCTGAGAAGCAGTCCGGCACATAACCCCCTGTAAGATGGTGAGTTGTCATTTTTCTGGTTTTTGTACGAATTAAACAAACAAGATACATGTTAACTAGTGAATTTCAGATGCTGATTGTGACGGAAAATTGTTGTGAGCTGGTCAAGGCAAGAGAAGACGACTTCTGGAAGCTCTTAATGAAGCTCGGCCGAGGAGACACAGATATTAGCGTACCGTGCCGTGCCGATGCCGAAACCAGTCTGCGGTGTCCTTCTGCTCACACAGTATATATCTCTCAGCTATGTTTCCCTAGAAGGTTAGGCACTGTAGTCTAAATATGTGCTCTTTCTATTTGGAGGATAACAGTAAATCTCACCTATGGTCACACTGAATAACTGTGGTACCTTACTTAGGCCAAATAAGGCAGTATACTTCTCATGGGAAAGCACATGAGCTAGTATCAGTAACCTTGTGGATGTCTAAACAGAGACAATACAATGAACTACAGCTAAGAGAACAGAGGTCAGGTCCATGTTGGCCATGCTTAAGGCTTCACCTGTTAGATCGAAGATAGACATTTCCATCACACTAATTTAGCTAGCCTGTCTCTGTCGTACAGGTAGCCGAATCCACCTGTGTCCAGGCTTTGTGCTAAGCTAAGCTAATTGGCCGCTGGCGGATGCTTCAGAGTGGTAATAATAGCCTAATTCTCAGCAAATAAGGGCAAAGGTGTAATTTAAAGGGCCTTAAAAACAGATCACAAAGCAGGTGTTGTCTTAAGGCCCCTTCCATTTCATACTTAAAAAGTCCTTAAGTGTTAATACAATGTAAACAACACAATTAGCCATTAACCACATTACCACAAACTAATTTTCACACGTTAAACCGTGAGCCTTTGGGCCCCTTGAGGGTCTGTGACCCCGGGGCAGTTGCTTTGCTTTGCCTTTCAGGTAAACCAACAAAAAACAAGAACAAAGCCATGTCAAAAAATAATTTTATATGCTCACAAACACTCCTCCCTATGGTTTCACGCTATTTTACCGATCAACAGTTGGTGGCCAGGAAAGGCAGTGAAGAAGAAGAGTGCAAGCGAGCAAACATGGATGATGAATTATCCATAAACACAACTTTTGTTTATTTACAAGAAAACCACCCACAGACTACCTTTAACTTCCCACGACAGACTATTTGGCAATCACACCCACTTTACGCGGTGATTGGCCAGATGTACAGAGGTGGGAAAGTAGGGCAGGATTTGAACTTCGCTTTTTATCTTCACACAATAACCTTTTGTCACTTTTTGCGTGGGCAGCTGAATGCAACTCTTATTTGAGGAGAGAAAATCGGAAAGCGTGCCCCGTCGTCCCCATTTGTAGGAATCATCATGTCTCACCCGTCTCCAGGCTCATCGCCCGACTACGAGTGTGCCCATTCGGCACACATATGCACACTTTTGTGCGAATCAGTATGTTCAACGCATACTGAAGCCTTTAAGATGATCCCTGACGTCCACACTAACCAGTGTTGCGCTTCACCTTTGGGCCCTTTTGAATAAAAGAGAGAGGGTGAAATACTGTTTGGGCTTCTGTTTCAGTACCGAACGCTACTAAACATCTGTTTCCTCAAGTCATACGAGTCAGTAAAATCTAAAGTATTGGTCGGCACCGTCACTTGACAACAAGAAGTTTTGAATTTGTGGAGTTCCTGTTTGCATATTCCCTCCATGTTCACCTCGTTTTCCTTCCACCGTCCTGCAATTAAAAAAAGATGGACTGGAGAGACTCGTGAACAGGACTCCGAGATATGTGTGAATGAGGTATTGAGGTGTGGATTTGTGCCAGCAAGACCTTCCTTTCTATTAAGTCTCCTAGGCTGGCAAGTGCATGCTGTATTTAACACACATAAACAGATTCAGCAGAGATGGAAACAGTGGTAATTTATTTTCCAGTTAGGCCATCTTGAGCCATCTAGGGCCTGGGAACGCACGACTCTTAAAATAAACACATCCAGATTGTGTCTCTATGTCATTTTGGCACAGACATCAACAATGACTGGATGTCTGGGGTCTACTCCCAAACGGCCTCTGCCTCACATCTGCCTAAAAGGCTTTTATTGCCCTTCACATTTGTCTGTCTTATCAGCATGCTGTTCAATGGATTCCAGGAGTAATCTTGTGTTCAAGAATGCTTCATTCACTCAAGTCTGGGAGTATTCAACCAACAAATCATATGCATGTACACAAGCAACAATGTCTGCGTACCCAAAGCCTGGTGTATCTTATTCTTCTGTACCATAGAGCCCCATTGTTGTCCAAAAACTCTTAAAAACACATCAGTGAGCCACACTGTTGCACTGGGTGACATGTTCCCTCATTACCATGAACACACACACTGTAGTTTGTCTTTAAGATGTACCAGCAGAGATGTTGAGGCGTGGTTTGTCAGCCCTTTCTCCTAGTCTTTTATATACAACTCATTTGCAACAGCAAATACGTTTTCAAGAAAACGTAATGTGGACAGGATTACATTACGTTACAAGGTAGGATTTATCCTCAGGAGACCATAAATGTCTGTGCAAAATGTTGTGCCAATCCATCTAGTTGTTGGGTTATTTTCGCCTGGACCAAAGTCGGTCATTCCACCTCTTTGGAGCAGACGGAAATATCCCAACAACTATTGGATGGTGTGTCAAGAAATTTTGTAAAGACTCCTGACCTTGGTGAGCCCCTGACTTTTCTTTTCACGCAACCAGCCGGTCATATTTCTCAGAGCGGCTAGCATGACCGTAGACTGCAGTTTTGTTAGAAACGCTGAGAACATATTGAACACAAGCTTGTAGTTAAACACATTAAAACACGTATAAATATTTAGTAGAAACTTCATCTTTCTGGCTTTGAGAATGTGATATTTGTCCAACAGACACGGACACTTTATCCAATATTTGAAAGATTATGTTTTGGCATTTAGCCTTTTACTTGACACTCACTGTAGAGAGAGACAGGGGGAGAGACATTAGTATGACATGCAACAGAGGTCCACGGGCTGGGACTGGAGCAGTGGATGTGGCGCACCTAACAACACATATAACACAACATTTATTTA
>CM022481.1:23775572-23817122 GCA_011952105.1 Coreoperca whiteheadi | reverse complement strand
ATGCAAACCTAGACATACATAACTCACTTGAAAAGATACAATGAAAACAGCTCAAAAACAACTGCAATCAAAACAAAAACAAACAACAATATAATAATAACAACAACACTATTATCAGTATCATTATCGTTAATGCTATAACCCTCATCATTGTTATTATTATTAATATCATTACTCTCATTATTACTATTACCACTATTAATACTAAAACTCTTATCATTATTGCTAAACATTATTATCACCATTACCATCATTATTAATAATAACAACAACGATCTAATCTTGACACAATACCTAAAGCTCCTTATTGTGTAAAAAGGAAAAGCTTTAACTTCTTTTGAAATAACGTTTTGTTGTTTTCAAACAACAAGAATGCGGGCAGTGCGTTCCATGCAACCATGGCTCTACATGCAACCGTACGCTGCATTGGATTAGTTCTGCAAATAGGCAGCAAACCTCTTATATTACTGCTTTGACGCGTTCCATAATTATGAATATCTGAGAAAAAAGTCAGTTTAGAATAAATTATTTCTGGAATTTCAGTTACAGTGACATTTCTAATAAATGTTAACAAACAATACCTAAGTCTGCTTTTGACAGTAAACCATGCCAACTCATTACGCATTATTATCACATTGGTTCTGTATGGGCAGCATTCATTCCAACAGCTGACAACACTTTAGCAGCAGCAGTAGCTGGCGGTTATAATAATAATAATAATAATAATAACGGATTAGTTAGATTTATATAACGTTAGCGCTTTATCATGACACCCAACACACACAAACACAGAGAAAAGGGAAACCACACCTCAACCACCACCCCTAACGTGGTCAGGTTAGCTGACGTTACTTTAACAACAAGTAAGGCTAGCCGCCCACCAGGAAACTCCATAAATCACCTCGGTGCTGTACCCTGTCTGCAAACTGACTTCTTTGTGAGTCCAAATGGTTCCACTTTACTTGAGGTCAAGGGTATTATTCAAGACACAATTATAGTTTGTCTCATGACAGCCAATGTCAAAACCAACCACATATGACAGTATAATGTTAACAGGTAAATCTAACTAGCTTCTTTATGTTTGAGTATTAGGCCTGCTATGGCATGTTGACGACAGGTTATGTTTTCTTGGTTAATGTCAAGTTGTCGTAACAAATGCATCTCAAACAATGTCAAATTTGCCTTAAAAGTGATGTAATTGACTGACGTCATAAAGCTTCCAGGTGTCGTGTCAGTGTTGTGCACCCCCCCACCCCCCCTTTCAAATAAAGTGTTACCGAAGACATTTTGCGCCACATAGAGACAAAATAAATAAGTGGACGAGTCTTCCTTTGCAGAAGGAACAAAAAAAGGGAAATGACAGTTGCACTGTAACTTCCTGTTTATCTTTCAACAGAACAGAAAAGGAAAAGAAGAAAGACGAAGAAGAAACACAAAGTTACTGGCAGCTCACTAACCCCTGAAACACCACAAGGTCTTATTAAGGCTTAATAGCGGTTGATCCGCCTTCGTTCAGTGCTACGCTGTTTCATTTTGTTGAGGGTTTTTGACATGTTTTATGATGAAATATTTTAATCAAGCCCTCACACAAAATCCTTTCCCCTCTCACACTGTTGAAGCGAAAAAAGTTAAGCAACCAGAACCAAGTGATGCCTCCATTTCATCACAAAAAAAAAGGGAAATCTATCTTTCTGAGGCAACATTAGTTCATTAGACACTGGCAGAGAGAGGGCACAATGCCTGCTTTCAGATGGCTTAAAATGTCACTATTTCTGATGCTGCTTTATTTGACAGGTAAGACAGCATATCAATTTAAATATAACACAGCAATCATTCCAACAGAAGACATTTGGTTAGCCTTGTTTTTGTAACCAAACATGGACAATTTCTTCTCTTTGTAACACAGCGGTTTGTTCCTCTTTGCCAAAATTCCACTGCTATACATGTAACGTCTAATGTCCCGTCACAGCTGTAACTGGACAGTACTCGCCCTTCGTTGTCCGAGATGGAGATGAGGTCGCCTTGCCTTGCGAAAATGTGACATGCAGCCGGAATGAATGTGGAAATACAAGCTGGCTCTTCAGTGGTGCAGGAAACACGCCAACAGTCGAGCTGGTTGGACGTGGGCAGGTTGGCGAAAAGGCCGAAGCCAAATCGGACAGACTGAGTGTCACAGCGAACTGTTCCCTGGTTATAAAGAAGGTCACAGCTGAGGATGCCGGTCGCTACACCTGCAGACAGTTCAGAACGGGACAACAGCAAGTTCAAGATGCTCATGCTTATCTGTCTGTTATTAACTGTGAGTGTGTACATCGTGATGTTTTCAGCTACACGTTACAATAATCATGATCACAGTTGTGAAGTTAAGGTAAATCTCTCTCACGATATCTCCAAACAGTGGATGAATACGAGGACCAAGGAAAGGTGTTATTGTCCTGCACTGTGTCGACATACCGATGGTGTTCACAGAGAGCGCAGTGGCTGTTCGAGGGTAAAGATGTGGATAAAGTCAGAGGTGTGAAGACATCAGAGTCTCCTTGCTTGGCCAGTGTGCTCTTTATGACTTCTCAGTACATTTACACATCAAGGTATACATCGTTTATGTGTCAAGTGACTGATATTTACACTGGAACAGTGCAGCAGTTTACCTTCAGCACTGAGTCGTCAGGTGAGAATGTGATACATTTTGATGCATTTGAAGTTTTATATCTTTATTTTATCATTTAGTTACTGCAAATGGTAAACATGAGGTAAATGCGTTGTCGCATGTTGCTATTGTATTTATCCAGGCGAGGATGCAACGAGAAGTCCTGGCAACAACGACACAACACAACCACAGGGTGGGGACATCTCTCTGGAACCTCTTTTCTCTGTGGTTTGGAAGTGAAACGTATGAATGTCAGGCTGACACCCAATGTACACTGGATGTGAGGCATCATGAATGGATGTCGTTTTTGTAACAGAAACGGTTTGATTTAAAATATATATACATATTAAAAGCTGCAGGACAATATTTTCATTCCCTTTCCAGGTTGGTGGAGGCTCATCATCGTGTCCGTGGGTTTAGCAGCGCTCTTAATAAGTGTCGTGGCTGTCAACGTGTGGACGAGGAGTAAAGGTGAGAACATTCGCAGCTGAAGCTTTTGTAACCAAACGTTTTGACGAACCTGCATTGTCCCCGTTGGGAGCTGAAGCCAACTCTTTGTCTTCTCAGGGAACAAAACACAGACGAATCAGCACACTGTGAGTTTTAAGACTGAATCATATTTTTACCGTTATGATTTTGTTTGTTTTTTGGTGATATTTGAATTTCACAATTACTTAGGACAAGAATAAACAGTACTGACTGTTGAGAAAGGAAACCAAACTTTTAGGTCCAATCCATTGACTTTTAGCAGCTGTGGTGAAGTAAATGTAATAATTGGCCAGAAGGTGGTGTCAAAATAAAGGTCTTTGGAAAGCTATGTCAGAAGGGTTTATGATGATGAGGGGATGTGCATTTTTCTATAACATTAAATATTAACGACAAAGTATTTAAGTTTATTTAGTAAGAGTTTAACATTTCATCAGGACTACTTAGGTGTGATTTTATTGATTTGATAGTGAACAGACAACCAAACGGCATCAGACTGAATTAAATGTTGCTGAATCCTCAGTGGTGATTGGTAACCAGTGAGAAGAGCACCAAGAAAAAAAGATACGGAAATCTCCAGTGTGAAATAACCAAAACTGTTTCACCTTTGGCATAAGATTTTGCTTTTAAGTAGGATCCCATCGCTCATTATAAGAAGACGATTGAGAAAATAAAATCAGGGCCTTTAAGTGCAGACAGCACAAATGGCAGCCTCCAAAGTCACCATGGAGAGTTGAATTAAAACCTCCCTGACATCGTGTCAACAAAAAAATCAACATTATACGGGAACATGAGATTAAAGGGTCCGTTCAACCAGAAACAGCAAAAATATCCCAACAGCTGTAGATGGGTTTAATAAATCGGACAGGACACTGTTGGCTGAACCTACTTGCAGCTCTTTTTATTAACATTAACACAACACACAGTGAAAAACAAAAAAAACAACTTCCTGTTGTTGCCGCAATTAAATCCTGCAATTAAATGTGAGCTATGCAGCAAAGAAACTTCAGACAACACATTTTGCAACAGCTTCATCTTTCTAGAAACAGTGTTCCTGTTGCTGATGCAAAAGAAATCTCTTTCTTTGGTAGAAAGTACTTCCAGTTAAAACTGTCCAGCAACAAATTAAATGAGTAATGTTCTCATCCGCTCCAATACCTAGCACTGACGGTCCCTTGAGCAAAGCGCTAAAAGTCCCAGGTGTTCCATTGGAGCTGCTAACTCTTTGTCAACTGTTTTTTTTCACAGGTGCATAAAGAAGAAGATGGTGATACTGTGAACTATGAAAACCTGGGAGACCTGTATGCCTTTGTCAGACTCCCCTGATCAAAGTGGACTACATTCATACTTTTATCCAAATCTGTGGCCGAGTACGGACACACGGCTAGCTGCACGTGCTTTAACCTGACAACGGCCGAGTCTCATTTTGGCACTTTGTCAAGTTTCTCACAGAATAAAGCTTAGTTAACGACACCTGATATGTTTTTGCACACTCACAATTTCTACACGCATATGCGAGCGCACGTCCGTTTTTGTGTGCCGAACGTTCTAATCTGTTGAATTTTGATCTTTGTGGGCGCAGCCAGTAGCTACTGACCACTGCCCAAATCGAAAGATGGACGAAATAACGAATTACTTGTTGTTGTTTTTGAACCCCCAGAGCTGTATGGTAACAGACTGGCCACGTAGCGAGGCCGGACCAAAAAGGATACGTGTACACGCCTAAACCCTAAAGCTCTCAGCATGGCCTGCGCGGCAAACCAGGTCTGTGAGCGCTGTCCACTTTGCAATTCTAAATGAATGTTTAAATACTCACGCAAGCCGCACTCCCATAGGCCATTGCTCTCCAACACAGTCGTGGGCGCTGTGGACCAGTCTACATTGATACACAGGAAGGCCACTGTAGAAGAAGAAAGCAGCCGTGCATGACGTTATTTTCCTAACACATTTACAGCGGCTGTACGTCACCACTGTACAGCATGTGTGTTGTCTTTTTCCTGCTTCCTCCTTCTTCCCGACTTTATAAATACGTTGGATTTCTGATAATCAGTGTTGGGCGAGTTACTTCCAAAATGTAATACATTATAGATTACTAGTTACTGTCACTTCAGAGTAATTAGTTATATCACAATATTACCGTCCCTGAATTGTAATGGTTTACGCTACTTTCGGGGCGGCCGTGGCTTGGCGGCAGAACGGTCGCCTGCCAATCGGAAGGTCAGCGGTTCGATCCCCCAGCCATGCGTCGAAGCATCCTTGAGCAAGATACTGAACCCCATAATGCTCCCGAAGCTGCGCCTTCGGTTTGTGAATGTTCTCATATGTAAGTCGCTTTGGATAAAAGCGTCTGCTAAATGTAAATGGGCTTTTGAGTTACTTTCACCAATATAAGCGCGGAAGTATGACTAGGCCTTTCAAAATGCTAAAATTGAGTTTATTGCAGCTCGTTATACATCCAGTGGAGGGCGACGTGACGAGCTGAACATAATGGGAGTATGTCCATCTAACAAATGCAGAATCCCCCTCTGCAGTCATCGACTTAACCTTCGAATTCCACCAATAACCTCACAGGTTTTTTTCTCTCTCGCGGTGTTGGTGAATTCTTAAAAAACAAAACACCACTTCATTTTGGGTTAAAATGCTTGTAACCGCGTTACTGAGATTGTAACGGGTATAATATTACCGAAATGTTATTAGTAAGGCGTTTTGTTACTGTGTTACAGTAAAATGCAATACATTGCTGCTGTTGCATTACGTTTGTAACGAGTTACTCCCACCACTGCTGATTATTGGTGTGCTTTTGAAGGAGATGGAAGAGGAAGTGGTCGGGGAAACCGCAGACCAACGAGCAAATCACCAATAAGGAGCTGCACTCGCTCGCTGCTTCCAATTTTGAGAGGCGCACGCTGGGTCTGCGGGCCGTCCGCAATTATGTAATAGGATTGCAGGGACACATGCGTGTTTGCTGAGAGTCCAATATATTTGTATTCATTTGGTGTTTTAACAGTCTTCACTTGCATTGTAACTGATACAAATATTGTGTGCGATTAAAAAACTGCACGTTCAACAAACTGTTTTGTAATTTCCTCATCTTATACAATAACTGTGTAATGGATTTCATAATGGAAGGTGGATATTTAGGTAGATATTCACACACACACACACACATACACACACACAACCCAGTACATCTATACTTGTGAGGACTTTCACTGACATAATGCATTGCCCAGCCCCTTACCCTAACCCTAACCCTAACCCCTAACCCTAACCCCTAACCGTAAAACCAAGTCTTAACCCTCAAACAGCCCTTTGAAGGTCTTATGAAAAGTGAGGAGCGGCCAAAATCTCCTCACTTTCCAAAAATGTCCTCACTCCCAAGGTCTAAAATGCAAATTGGTCCTCACAAAGATGGCTGTACAGGTGGACACACACACACCCTGCTGTGTCTCAGTGACCCCATCACTTGATTGGCTCAGGTTCCCGTCTGCAAGCTGTTAAAACTCCCCTGGTTAAAAAGAAATGATATGAGTTTTCAGTCTGAAAATGACAATAATTAACAATTTTGTGTTATGATCTACGGAGATTCTGAACCCAAATGCAAAACTCAGAGAAGGGGCTAGGTAGGTTAGAATATAGTTTATTGAATACACAGGGATGGATGGGAATGATCCAGTAATCCGGTGGTGGAGCAGGTGAGGGAAGTAGGTTCTGGCATCGTGGGGAGTCCGGGATTCGTTTGGCGTGGTGGAGAGAGCAGAGCAGTGAGGCTTTATAATCGCAGGTTAATACATGAGGCTTACACAAGGGGTCGACATGGGCTCTTGGCCGATTCTGTCACCCCAAAGGTTAACTGACCGGCTGGCAAGGTCTGGAGCTATACACTGCAGAGTCTTGATGAGGATGGGTATCAGGGGTGCAGCAGGCAGCCCGGGGACAACAGGTGGGTGGTGATTGCAGGTGGAACCAGGTCGGGACCGCTACGCCCAGAACAGACACAGACACACACACACACACACACACACACACACACAGGATGCTGCAGAAATGAGAGACAGACCAGGAAGAGTCGTGCCACTACAGTGACCTCAGTTTGAGCCAAATTAGCTCCACCTTGCAACTGACATCATTGTCTGATCTGTTTCTGATGCAGTGAACTGAGTACTGTGACGCCTACTTAAGTGTTAGGAAAAAAATTAGACCACAATCAACCCTTCCACACAGCCCGCTCGTCAGTGACATTTCTGCAAACAGAAATAGCCAGTAGCTGACTGTGCACATACATATGTGCTTTCGCAGAGCATGCGCTTGTATGCTATATGTGTATTTTTGAATTTGAGTTTATGTATAGAAAAGTGACAGACAGACACATTAAACTGAATCTTTAATACGGCAAACGCTTATGTAAGTATTGTAAAACTTAGTGGGCTGTCTCCCTGCACAGGTGAGCCCCCAGATACTCAGAGGGTTAAAATGTTAAATCCTAAAATGTTGATACTGTGTGCACAGAAACCTTTAAAAGCATCATAAGATGAGGTCGACGCTGTAAACAGGAAGCGCTTTACTTCCACTTTAAGTGAAATACCGCAGTGGGAAGGAAGTGTGCTGTGGTTTCAGTTTATGGCGATGGTGTTGTGATTAATGAACGCACATCACACACACACAATAAACACAATCTGAAGAACAGAAGAGTTAATCTTCACACGGTCAACTTCCTCGGTTCTCTTCTTTCGTACAGGAGGTCAAACACGTTATTATTAAAAACGCACCGTGGGACCGGAGACAGTGCACGCCGTTGAGTGTTAATGAGGGTTGCTTGGCACAGCATTACGTTGGTTTGAGGTGATATTGGTAGAACTGATCAAAGTGGCTTGATTTCTGTTTTAAAATCCAGAATCAGGCGATCCTACGTGCTCATTTTAATTTCCCCTCTACATTGGTCAGACTGCTGTGACCTCTGACCTGTTGCCCTCAGCAGGTCACTAGATGAGAGGCAGCTGAATGTATCAAATTTAAAAGTTAAAAGTTTCCCTCTATGAGGGCAATATTAATGATTCCTCAGACATGGAGACACTGAAGAGGTCCTGCTCAGCCAGGAAATTTAAAAGGGAAATTTTAATTATACGGATAGCAACAGTGGAGAAGTGCAGGTGTGTAACTTCACCCATTCGTTCTCATGTGAGATGCCAGAATTGTATGAAGTGCATTCAGAAGTGAACTCCTACTGTAGGTGTAACATGACATCATTTAAGGAACAAACACCCATCTCTGCAGTGGGCATAGCATGAAAACCCCTGAAGGAGTGACGTCAAACAGACTCCACTCTTTTAGTTGGATAAAAGCCCTTTTAACGAACCATTTCACAACAGCACGAACTGACCTGCTACTACTTTGTGTTCATAAGTGGGACTGTGGGGACTTCTTCTAATTAAAGGCAATTGGAGACAGTTCAGTCAGACACTCATCAGTGTGTGAACCATCTGTGTTTCTGTTGTTTACCTGGTTATTATTAGAGGGTAACGCCTCCAGAGCTCTGCTGCAGTTGTTAACCACTTTCTCATCAAAACCCTTCCCCTGCAGTTCTCAGATGAAAATAACTTCCAAGGTACAATGAGGGGCCAGCAGGTCCCAGACCAGTAAAATATCATCTTATCTGTGTTCTTTCCCAGCTGCTACACTATCACCATATTGCACCGTGGACATCAAGGGCCAAATTGCGCTGGGCGAGGAGTTTGACTCCTCACCCGTCTGTCCGTGTGTGCTATGGATGAATGAATCCTGTCTGTT
Organism: Coreoperca whiteheadi; assembly: GCA_011952105.1. Lineage (NCBI taxonomy): Eukaryota > Metazoa > Chordata > Actinopteri > Centrarchiformes > Sinipercidae > Coreoperca > Coreoperca whiteheadi. The sequence goes on along the minus strand of CM022481.1, from coordinate 23,808,202 downwards.
TTTCCAATAAACCCTATCTAAAGAAAACAAGTTGCATTATTGCAAACATTTCTCCTAACCAGCAATCTTCACATGTTCAACTTCCTCTGTCATATTGATGATGAAGACATTGTCTACCGTTAACCCCACTGTAGGAAAGTCATGGAAATGCACCAAATGTAAAAGTTAAAGGTTTTTAACAAGATATTCAGCATCCGACAGAGGTGAGAAATCACAGACTGAAGTCAGTAGCAGGAAGTGACTACACACCTATAAAAGGAAGTAAATGATGTAGGCTGCTCATATTAAAAAGCAGCACGTTGGATGAGTCTGACAGTTGAGAGCGGGCGACCCAGAGAGAAGCACGATGGTGGAATTCAGATGGATCATAATGTCTTCATTTCTGATGCTGGTGCTCGGGTCTCCAGGTGAGGATACATGAAACACATGCTAAATATAAAAAACATTACTGAACTACATTCATATCACCAATGGCACTTTATTAAGTATTCTTCCTTTAACAGCCAAGTTTTGTTTGTAACATGATGAGTTCAGTGAACTCTTGGACACCAAAAATGAGAAACATTTGCAAACTTCTGTTGTATCTAAACTTATCTTCACACTAACACCGAACAGTCCTATGCATGTTTCGGTCTATTTTTCACATTTCTCTCTATTTTGATCAACAGCAGCAACCGGGGAATATTCCTCCCTCACTGTCAGAGGTGGCGATGCAGTCACTTTGTCTTGTGAAAATGTGACAAACGATCAGGAGAAGTGCGACAGTACTCACTGGCTCTTCAGTGGCTCAAGAGAAACAGCGGCGCTGTTTGAACGTGGGCAGATTCACACGGAAGCCAAAGCTGAATCAGGCAGACTGGGCGTCACGGCGAACTGCTCTCTGGTTATGAAGAAGGTCGCAGCCGAGGATGCTGGTCACTACACGTGCAGACATTTCAAATCGGGACAAATAAGTGCTCTGGTGTATCTGTCTGTTATTAACAGTGAGTATTTACATCATAATGTTTTAGCTCAAGACGTCTTGTTAGAACAAATATACTGAAACATCACAATAATTATGAAGTTAATTTTACTCCTGTTGTCATTCTCTCACGATATCTCCGTCCTCACCAGTGACTGAACATAAGGGCGCGCATAAGGTGACGTTGACCTGCTCTGTGTCGACATATGGAGGGTGTAGACACACAGTGAAGTGGCAGTATGAGGGTAAAGACGTGGACGAAGACAACAAAGACATGGAGACGCCGCAGTCTGAGTGCTCAGTCACTGTGACCTTTCTTACGTCTTATCTCAGGCAGAAGTCAAAGTATCATGAGTTGCTGCAGTGCGAAGTGACAGATGGTCGCACTAAAGAAGTGCAGCTGTTTCCCTTCAGCCCCCAGTCCTCAAGTGAGAAAAAAGGTGAGAATACGATGAGCTGTTTAAAATCACTTCAAACCGATGTGGACAGTTACACAAACTATTTGTTTAGATTCGAGGATTTAATATCACATCGTTCCTTGTTGCATCGTGTTATAGGGTTCATTTACTATATTTAACTCTTCCAGGTTCTCCTCCAGGTTGGTGTTGGCTGATCATTGTGGTTGGGGGTTTGGCAGCACTTTTAATAAATGTCGTGGCCGTCATCACATGGAAGAGGGCTACAGGTGAGAACATCCACAGATGAAACTTTCACAAACAAGGCGTTTCTTGAGAAACCCGGATTTTCCCCGTGGAAACTAAAGTCAGCCTTTTCTTTTGTCTTTTCAGGGACCAAAACACAGACGGATGAATACACAGTGAGTTTGGAAACTGAAAAATCTGACTTTTATGTAATTGTGATTTTATAAATCAGTGCAAGGTTTGTGTATTAACTGTGTGGTTGTTGCAGAGAAAGTAAGTGGTTGTGCAGCAGCAAAGGTAAAAGGACTCTTATAGTCTTATAGAAGTCTTATGCTGGCAGTATCTGCTGTGGGACCGATTACATTGCACAATGATGTTGAAGATGTTTCTCTGCTCATCCATCACATTATCTACGCCTAAAACCTACACAGACATGTTGCATTACATTGCAGAGACGTTGCTTGTGTCGTGAACTGCATGTTACTAAACCGTATTAAGCCGCAGGGACTGAGCTTGAACCCTGCAGGGACTCACTTTGGTGATGTTAATGAATGAAGACTCTATTTTATCATTGAAGTCGATATATATTCAGGATTCTGATGTCAGTCAAAACTAAAGCCCAGATTGACATGATGTTCTGTGAACATTCATGGTCCCCCGGTGACTCTTCGGTGACCTCCACCCCCCCCCCCAGCTTCCCTATGCAGTAGCGCCACCATCCGGCCAGCACGTGAACTCCACTCCCCAGGCGTTTCATATCTGTCCAATCAGCAGATAAAAGCTGCAGCAAAGTGGACATTTCCGTTTCCGGCAGCAACATCAGGACGTCCAGCCCTCCTGTCGGGTTGTGTTGCGTTTAGTTTGCATGTGTGTGTCATTTACGAGTTGTTCTCCTTCTTTCCATGTTTGGGCTGATGATGATGATGAAGGTGATGCAGTGACCTGCAGAGCAGCGAAAGCTTCCTCATCCTCTGCCGGAGCCTCCGTTCATCCCAGCAACCTCTACGGCGCCGTCAACAACCCAAACAAATAAGGCGTCGCTTATTAAATGCAACACGTTGTTCGTAAAAACAACTGTTTGGGTCAAAAATTTGGAATTTTAAGCGAGCAGAGTTAGCATAAGCATGATAGTAACCCTTCTTGGCCCAGCTGTTGCAAAGTGAGAACACGGTTAGAAAATATTACAAATATGCATTGTAATTGGCTGACAATTGACGTCTGTCACGGAGATGATACAACAGAAAGCAGTTGCAGATCACCTCTGGCAACACCAGCTCTGTGACACAAGTAGCCTTAAAAAGATTTGAGTCTCCCTCTAGAGGTGGAGAGTGCGAAAAAAGGAAGCAGCCATATTGGATACACTGTATTTTTAATACTCTGTCGCTGCATGGGAAGAATGAAGGCTTTGTAACAGGAATGCTTGTTTGCTTTTGTTTTGTTTAAGGCCAACCATTCATAGTTAACGCTCCTTATCAACTTTTCAAGTGAATATTGCTTTTTTTGTTCACTATATTTGATAACCCACGTCCACCATTTTCTATGCTTTAATAAAAACTATGGTTGGTTTAACGCCTTTTGAGTGAGATGGATTTTTTTGTTTTAGACGCCGGTGGATTGTCAGATTGCAGCCTGGACAAAATGAGTCACAAGAAGTTTTAATCAAGTCTGGATTCAAACTTCACAACCCAGGAACGTCTCGCTGTAAGGGGACGGTGCCAAACACTGAACCGACATGACAGCCTCATTCTGAGGTTTAATCTTCGTGAAAATCAACATAACAATAAACGAAATTACACAAAATCTGTTGTCTTATGTGTCAGGACTCAACAACACTTTTTCACACCCAAACTTGACTTACTTACTTTTTTTTTTTTCATTCTGTGTAATGAATCCTCTTTATTGACCAAGTGCACAAACAAAGTCTTGGTTGTAAAAAGCAGCACGTGATGGAAAACTCATTTCTCTGTGACTAAGCGGTTTTAGTGAGGAAACCTAAAACGACAGACACTGTACCTCGTGGTGTTTAATAACTGGTTCAGTCATGCTCTTAAATTAGTTGTACATTTTCTCTGTCAGCTTTGTATGAGACTCCGAAATGGAGACAAGAAGAAAATACTTTGTTCATTCACGAAGAACTGCTTTATTCATAATGTAAACCTTCAGTTTGTTCACACATCCCATCAGTAAAGTCTGTTAAATTACTCTTATTGAGTGATTTCATGCACAGATTCATCAAAAATGTTGGACCAGAATCTCAGCTATGTAAAAGAAAAGGTCTTTATCTCTTAAGACCCATGCAGAGGAAAAGAAACAGCAGCATAACAATACATCAATACAAATATTCACCAAACATTTTCATGCAGAGAAAGGTCAGCTCGGGTTAACAACAATGATCATGAGCAGTGATAGCCTTCATGGCTAAAGAGACACAGGAAGGAGGGCCACCTAAAGAAACTCAAACATTTACAGAACAGCTAATGAGAGCATGTCAAAGTGGCACCCACAATGTTTGATTGACAGGTGACCTCTGGGCAGTGAAGACAGGCCACAACAATCAGCTCTAAGCAACAAACACGAAGACCAAACGCCTAATTGAACCCACTGCCCCTCACATGACTTATGACTATTTGAGTTTGCAGATCTCAGCAGTGTCTCCCCATTTTAAAATCCAAAGCCCAGCATAGAGAGGCTGAGTGAATGTGGTCTGGACTCTGTGGAGGAGAGTCATGGTGTCAGAGATGCTGTAGAAGGACAGAATGCCTGCACTGTGATTCACGTACACGGAGGACCGAGGACCCGAGACGGGGGTTTTGATGTTGTTGTACCAAAAATCATAACTACTTTTGTGACATCTTAACGCCCAAGATTTGTCATTGAATCCAAATCCACATTCGCTCGACCTCCCTGCTCTGCTGAGATTCCTGTATGCGACGGCTACATAAACTGCTGTCCCTTGCCACTCCACCTCCCAGTAAAAACGCCCAGTCAGACTCTCTCTACTCAGGACCTGACAGCATTCAGTGAATCTGTCCGGGTGACTAGAATAAGACAGTTCTTTACTCATTAATGTTTCCTTCCTATTCCCCTCGGATAATAACAGCTGCGTGTGTGCCGTGTTTGGATCCAGTGTGATTTCACGTGAATATTGTAAGAACTCAGCTCTGGTCTTGGGCTCTGGTTGTGAATTTGACAGTAAAACATTCACTTCAGTCACTGTCTGTGCGATGTTTGTCCATTTCTCTTTCAGAACGTCCTGTAGTTTATCACTGACCTCTGACACAGCCGCTGTCACGTCCTCGAAGTACCTCAGAGGACGGATGTTGAAGCTGGAGGAGTCTGCAGGTTCCCTGAGTCGTGACAGTGAGGGGTAGTTGTGTAGAAACATGTTGTGATCCTCTGTGTGTGAGAGCTGCTTCAGCTCAGCGTTTTTCCTCTTCAGCTCAGTGATCTCCTGCTCCAGCCTCTTCTGTAGCTCTTTGACTCGACTCACTTCAGTTTCCTGCTGGGATCTGACCTGCTGCTTCACATCAGTGCATCTTTTCTTGATGAGACGGATCAGCTCAGAGAAGATCTTTTTGCTTTCCTTCACTACTTTATTAGCAGAGTGATTGATCGCCTTTACCTCCTGCTGAAGCACCTTCACATCTTTCTCTCTGTCCTGGATTCGCTGCTGGATGTTTAGTCGGCTCACCTCGAGCTCTCTCTGCCTCTCAGTCCTCTCTGCTGCAGCTGAGACTGTGTCGTGGCCTCTATGTTCATCCACGGGGCAGATATAACAGATACACTGCTGATCAGTGCGGCAGAACATCTTCATCACCTCGTCATGACGAGTGCAGATGTTCTCCTGGAGCTTCTCGGAGGGGTCCACCAGCTTGTGTTTTTCAAATGCAGGGGATTTATAGTGAGGCTGGAGGTGTTTCTCACAGTACGAGGCCAGACAGACCAAACAAGACCTGAGGGCTCTCAGTTTCCTCCCAGTGCAGACATCGCAGGCCACATCTTCAGGTCCAGCATAGCAGTGATCAGCAGGAGCAGCTTGGACACTGGTCTTCAGTCCTTCCACTAACGTTGATAACGTGGTGTTTTTCACCAGGACAGGCCTCAGTGGGAAGGTCTTCCTACACTGAGGGCAGCTGTGGATTTTCTTCACATCCTCTCCATCCCAGAAGCTTTTGATACAGTTCATGCAGTAGCTGTGTCCACAGGGAATCGTCACCGGATCCTTCAGTAGATCCAGACAGATGCAACAGCAAATTGTTTCCTGGTCCAGCTGAACTCCTATCTGCGCCATTTCACCCATCAGTGGCAACTACTGTTTGAGTTTCACTTCATAAGAACTGAAACTAGTTGGAGCTCTGAACTAGATGTGTTCTGCAGTGAATGGTCAGCTCTTGGGTAACACCCATCTTCAAACTGTTGATCTGAAGGGGAGGGAACAAGGAAATACATGGACAGAGTGGAGCCCACTGAACAGGAGGCAGGGTTATGTTAGGTTACGATAAGGGCAGGTCATCAAGCTTTCATTAAAACCAGGAAGAGGATTGGTTTGAGAGGAATACTGTGTGTTTAACACTTGTTTACAATATAGCTCATTTGTCATTTAAAAACACTGGTCACTTTAGCCTTTAGGAGGTGCTTAGAATGAGAATCAGAGGGTTTGGAAATGGCTCCATAGTTTTCAAAATTACTGAGTTGTCATGTTATTCAGTTTATTCAAATCTTTCATCGATTACAATAATTCAAATAGAGTACACGAAAGACAGACAAATGAATCACTGCTGTAAAGGTAATGAAACCCCAATACTGAAATACAATATAATGAAATAATATAATTTGATTAGGAAAACAGGTTAAATTCAGAATGTTATTTTGATTAAAAGATACATTTTAATTATGCATTTAAACAAATACATCAAGTAGGTTACTTTTTGCAGCTCTGAATCCCACAGGAGATGAATGCACCAGATAATTTGTCCCTACAGTGAAATTGGAGACTGTAATGATTGGATAAAACTGGAAAATTTACACTTTCATACATAACCTTTCAGTTTTGTCACAAAGAATCTTGAAAATCTACCAACTTTAGCAGTTACATTCTCAAAATGTCAAACACAGATTACTGGACTCATAATAAGGGTAGAGTACAGTCTAAATAAACAAACACTACATAAAATCAATTAGTCTGTTAGTACCATTTTACAAAAAGTTAAAGAAAAGCAGTCATGTCTTCACCTTATTTCTCTTGAAAGATGAATTCCTAATGACTTACGGCAGTTTCACAGCACTTACCATGATGTATTACACCTTGCGTTTTGATTATGAATGTTATCTTATTAGCCTAAAAACATGTTAACTGAAACTGTAGACAAGCTGAGTTGAGGTGCTTTAACTGCCACTACATCCCTGGTTAGCAGGATGAAGGTGCCCTCTTGTTTTGTGCATCAGTTTTCACATTTCAGTTGTAAACAGTTGTAACGTTCACTGCAGGAAGACATGTAAAAACTTCACTGAGCCTTTGGAAGCTTCAAACAAAATCAATAAAGAGAGATTTAAATATACCAGCAATCTTACACCCTGTAAGACTGATGCTCCATTCAGTACAAGGGTTTAAATCTTATATGTCAACTCAGAAAATGGGTGTACCTCAAGGTTCTACCGTCCTGTTTTCTATTTTTATGATCGCCTGTTAATTTCTTTTGATTGTTGTGTTCAATAATATGCCGATGACGCATCAATTTCTTCTTTAATGTCATGAACATGGCCACTGCACTTCATTTATGTCAGTCCCATTTACACTGTCCTACTGCCATAAATACTCACTAGAGCAGAGTTGACACGATGTAACAGATTTGTAGTTTGTAAAACAGATTTACATCAGGCTACATTGTGCAAGTAGAGAATAACAGCTTAACATTTTTGTATTTTAGATACAAATGAACATAGAAGTGGTTGCACAATTTTGGGGTGTACCACACTAAGCTGGAACACTGGAACACACTGTTGAGCCTTCTCAGTGCTGTTGGCCCAACTCAACGAACCATTACAGTTATAACATCAGTTATTGAGATGGCGCCCACATGATGACCCAGTAGACTTACCTGCACTCTTACGCTCACACAAAGTAATAGTGAATCCATGTTCTTTCTTCTTTGGTAAGACAGGTCGACAGACATAATTCATGCATGGAAATGTTTCTCATAAGAGAGGAGTTGCTAATTAGGGACTTGTGGATATGAGGCTTGATTAAGAAGTTGAGTAACTGCTCTTTCCTTGGGGAAGGATTCAAAGACAGTTTAAAGATGCATTATGTCACAAAACGATGAGGTATATTTCTAATGTAACTAGTGACAATTTGCAATACTACTGGAGCTAGATAAGCAGTGACGGCAGTTGGACTACTGAGCGGGCCATGGTATTCAGATGAAACTGCCTATCATGCCAGTGAAGGCAGCCATTGTATAAGGCCAGGTCAAATCACGAAGTATCTGCTCTTTGCTTGTGTGAGAGTAGAATTCAAAGGCAGCTTAGAGTCGTTTCGCATGATTCACAGTTCAAAAGACTCCTAATTTATCTTGTACTGGCCCTTTATGTAGACCCTCAGGTCATCCTCTGTCTAAAACAAGCCGTTTTAGCTCCACTTTCTTCTGAATGGCCAACGTCCAGGGAAGCCTACCGTAGGGCAGCACCACGCCAACACTGGCAAACCAGAAACCAATGTTGTTGTTAAAATGTTCGAGGCCAAATCTGATCTGGAATATACTAAAGAACAGCATGAAGAAACACAGATTACAGCGGGACGTCTCTGTTTGGGTAATATTACGCTTTCTTTCCACCGCTCAGCCCTGCAGCCAATTTTATTTAAAGGCCACTCGCAGTATTGCAACAAAAAAATCCCCCTGCAGCCCAAAAAGCACTTTCCCCACAGGCCATCATTATAAAACTGTTGAATGTTGGGACCTTGAACAAGGTAAATTATGACTCTTTCTATTATGAATTTTTGATCCATCAAGGTTTTATATTTGTCAAACTTTCCTGGAGGCAAGAAAAGTGATTCAAAAATCCGTGAGATACACTACAGCCCATATTCAGTGGGCAGCATACCCCAGAAGTAAACCCCGGAAGCTAGAAAACTTTTCTCGCTGGAATGAATAGGTGCCATCTTGGGGGCTGATATCCAATTCTAATAATACAGCCCTGCCCTCCCCCTTGTTCCCTGTTAGCAAGTTAATGCAGTTAGCTGGATTGGTTCAATTTTGCAAGCCATCAAGTAACTGTGGCCTATTCACAAGCCATTCGGTATTATAAATGCAAGACAAACATTCAAGTGAAACAAAGTTACTTACAGCTTGCGCTCCTGATTCCTCAACACGGCCCTATCCAGATGGAACAGCCCCATCTTTGAGCACCAGCCTGCTTCATACTGGGCTTTGTTGAGGAATGAGTCCTTTGTGGAGTGGCACGAGCAAACAAACACGTTGGCATATGGCTGTTGTCGGTCCGACGAACGAACATGCATCCAATGTTGTCTGGTTTCTTATTTAGGAAATAAAACCATATCTTACTGAAACCCCCTCCTCCACTTTTTACGAGACACAGCCCACTGAGCAACCGCCAAAAAATTGAATAGTAAGTTAGTCCTGAGCAAACGGTTGCAAAACGTCCGTGCTAGACTGAGCCCAACATTCATAGCTGCTTGCTTAAAACCTACACGGGTTTTCCATAATGAACACTGCAGTCAGGTCCGTTGTTGTACCCGGTGATGTGTGTGCTAGTGTTGGTCGGTAGTTTAGAATTTTTACTACAATTTACAATTTTTACTTACTGTTTGATACGCAACAATTTGGAACGTGTACATCTCTGTGCAGTTTGTTTTGAATGACCTGGTACAAAAGTGTCCAAAAACAAACTGAAAGAAGGTGGGATTTAAGGGCAGAGGTGAGCATTTGTGAGCAGCAATATGGTTTCATGCCTAGAAAGAACACAACAGATGCAGTATTTGCTTTGAGGATGCTGATGGAGAAGTACAGAGAAGGTCATAAGGAGTTGCATTGTGTCTTTGTAGATTTAGAGAAAGCGTATGACAGGGTGCCGAGAGAGGAGCTGTGGTATTGTATGAGGAAGTCTGGAGTGGCAGAGAAGTATGTTAGAGTGGTGCAGGACATGTATGAGAGCTGTAAGACCGTGGTGAGGTGTGCTGTAGGTGTGACAGAGGAGTTCAAGGTGGAGGTGGGTCTGCATCAAGGATCGGCTCTGAGCCCCTTCTTGTTTGCTCTGGTGATGGACAGATGAGGTTAGACAGGAATCTCCATGGACTATGATGTTTGCGGATGACATTGTGATTTGTAGTGAGACTCCCTGTGACCTTCTCTGTACTTCTCCATCAGCATCCTCAAAGCAAACACTGCATCTGTTGTGCTCTTTCTAGGCATGAAACCATATTGCTGCTCACAAATGCTCACATCTGCCCTTAGCCTAGCTTCCAATACTCTTTCCCACAACTTCATTGTATGGCTCATCAGCTTTATTCCTCTGTAGTTGCCACAGCTCTGCACATCTCCCTTGTTCTTAAAAATTGGCACCAGTACACTTCGCCTCCATTCCTCGGGCATCCTCTCACTCTCCAAGATCTTGTTAAACAAACTAGTCAGAAACTCAACTGCCACCTCTCCTAGACACTTCCATACCTCCACAGGTATGTCATCAGGACCAACTGCCTTTCCACTCTTCATCCTCTTCAACGTCCTCCTCACTTCGCTCTTGCTAATCTTTGCTACTTCCTGCTCCACACCAGTCACCTCTTCTACTCTTCGTTCCCTTTCATTTTCCTCATTCATCAACTCTTCAAAGTACTCCTTCCATCTTCCCATCACACTCCTGGCACCTGTCAATACATTTCCATCCTTATCTTTAATCACCCTAACCTGCTGCACATCCTTCCCATCTCTATCTCTTTGTCTGGCCAACCTGTACAAATCCACCTCTCCCTCTTTAGTGTCCAACCTAGCATACAAGTCCTCATATGCTCTTTGTTTGGCCTTTGCCACCTCTACCTTCACCTTACGCTGCATCTCCCTGTACTCCTGTCTACTCTCTTCAGTCCTCTCAGTGTCCCACTTCTTCTTTGCTAACCTCTTTCTCTGTATACACTCCTGAACTTCCTGGTTCCACCACCAAGTCTCCTTGTCCACTTTCCTCTTTCCAGATGACACACCGAGTACCCTCCTACCTGTCTCCCTGATCACATTAGCTGTAGTGGTCCAGTCATCTGGGAGCACTTCCTGACCACCCAGAGTCTGTCTCAGCTCCTCCCTGTAAACTACACGACATTCTTCCTTTTTCAGCTTCCACCACTTCGTCCTCTGCTCTGCCTTTGTCCTCTTCATCTTCCTCACCACCAGAGTCATTTTACACACTAGCATCCTGTGTTGTCTGGCTACACTCTCCCCTACCACTACTTTACAGTCACTGGTCTCTTTCAGATTACAACGTCTACACAAGATGTAGTCCACCTGAGTGCTTCTACCTCCACTCTTATATGTCACCCTATGTTCCTGCCTCTTCTGGAAGAAAGTGTTCACTACAGCCATTTCCATCCTCTTTGCAAAGTCTACCACCATCTGTCCTTCTGTGTTCCTGTCCTGAAGACCAAACCTGCCCATCACATTCTCATCACCTCTGTTCCCTTCACCTACATGCCCGTTGAAATCTGCACCAATCACCACTCTCTCACCTCTGGGGATGCTCTGCATCACTTCATCTAACTCACTCCAGAATTTCTCCTTCTCTTCTAACTCACATCCTACCTGTGGGGCATAACCACTCACAACATTGAACATCACCCCTTCAATTTCCAGCTTCAGGCTCATCAACCTGTCTGACACTCTTTTCACCTCTAGAACATTCCTCACAAACTCCTCTTTCAGGATAACTCCTACTCCGTTTCTCTTCCTATCCGACCCATGGTAGAACAACTTGAACCCTGCTCCTAAGCTTCTAGCCTTGCTACCTTTCCACCTGGTCTCCTGGACACACAGTATGTCCACCTTCCTTCTCTGCATCATGTCAATCAACTCTCTAGCCTTCCCTGTCATAGTCCCAACGTTCAAAGCCCCTACTGTCAGTCCTACATTCTTAGCTTTCCTCTTCTCTCTCTGCCTACGAACACACCTTCCTCCTCTCCTTCTTTGTTTTCGACCAACAGTAGTCCAATTTCCACCGGTACCCTGTAGGTCAACAGCACCGGTGGCGGTCGTTGTTAACCCGGGCCCCGACCGATCCGGTATGGAAGTCATTGTCATGATTCGCATTTTTAGTTTGGCATGTGTTTTACGTCGGATGACCATCCTGACACAACCCTCTGCATTTATCCAGACTTGGGACTGGCACATGAAGACACTGGCTTGTGCCCCCCTGCGGTTGCATTTAACATTTAATTCTACACTGTGTTTTTTGATTCCTTCATGTACTAACAGTGAATAGTGAAAGTGAATATACTTTACTATGAATGTCCTGCCTCTGCTAGTAGTACAGCCTCCCTCCTCTTGTCCACTTCTAGTAGTAAACCTTCCCTCTGTCTGGTTGAACAGCTCTGTTCTCACCGGGAACTCAAATGTGTCTAAATACAGATAGAAATGCACCAAGAGTGACCTGAGAATGCACAGAAATGTAATAACTCAGGCTACTTTCACAAGTTTTGTGAGCTAATATGAATGTAAATACATTTCACACATCTTGAGCGCCCAACTAGTCGTGTCTGCAGTGAGCATGTAGCATGAAAAACCCCCAAACCACAGGTGAAGTATTGGTGTGAAACTAACTCAGCCACGCCTGTCCACACTGTGTATTTGACCAGTAGAGCGCAAAATGTGTATTTATGTCAAACCATTTCCTTTGAAAACAACAGGAACAGACCTGCTGCTACATATTGTGGAGGTTTGATGCTCTACGCCCCGACAGTTAAACACAGTTCAGTCAGGACGCTCATCAATGTTTTAACTGTTTGTTGCAACCAGTCTCAGCGACCCCAAACCCTCCAGGGTTTAATGTAGTTTCCAACAGAATTCGAATAGCATCTCTTTGTCTAATGCCCTAATAAAGTTCTCCATGAATGTGCGCCTCATGTGTTTCTGACGTTTTACATCCAACACACTCTCACAGCCGTTTGTGAAATAGTCACAAAATGTAACTTATAGGATTCATGGACATGGATTTAAAAAAACATTTTGTGATACTCAGCACGATTTTCAAGCTGATGTAATTCATTGCTGTTGCTTGTGAATAGGTAGTAATATAAATGTATATATGCGGACATGTAAACAGGCAGTAAACAGTAAGTAAAAGTATCATAAAGGTGAAGTGACATCCAACAGCCTTATGGCCTGCGGGATGAAGTCTGTACCGGAGCCTGGTGGTGCAGGACCAGAAGCTGCAGTACCGTCAGCAGGCAGAACACTGTATATGGCTGGGGGGGTTTGGGGTCCTTGATGATCCTGTTGGCCTTGTTCCTGCACCGCTGGGTGTGGAGATCCTCCATGGATGGCAGCTCCGTCCTGGTGATGTGCTGGGCAGTTTTCACCACCTTCTGTAGAGCTTTACGGCCGAGGGCGGTGCTACTGCCATGCCAGGCGGCGATGCAGCCGGTCAGGATACGCTCAGTGGCGCACCTGTAGACGTCGCAGAGCATCCTGGAGTCCACGTTGAGCCTGGAGTCCACGTTCACCCTGCGGAGGAAGAAGAGCTGTTGTCTCGCTGTCTTCGTTTTGGTGTTGGTGTGGTGAGTTTAGGTCAGCTCCTCGCTGATGTAGACCCAGAGGAAACTGAACAGCTGATGGAGAGGACTGTGGAGGACCAGAACCAGCCAGGAACTCCGATCCAGATAGTCATTTACAACCAGAGACTGATGACAAGACTTCAGACTCTTCTGAACCTGAGACGTTGTGACTGGGAGGAGACCAGAGAACCTCAGGTAGGTTTAAATCCTCAGCAAAACAATTAAGTATTTAAGGGATGTGGAATGTAATACAGGAAAAACATCAATGAGCTCCTCTGAATGTGCTACAAGCTTTGGCCACCAGGGACATCTGCAGGAACACAACGGAATCCAAAGTGAAACCATTGAGTTGCTAGTAGTAGCTAGTAGTTAGTGGTAAAATATACTCCGGGAAGAACTCCTAAATGACTTCATTCAGAAGGAAAACGTTTCAGCTGCTCAGTTTGTAAAAAAAAACATTTCAATGGAGAGGAGCTTCTCTCATGCACGAGAGAATCCTCACACGGGAGAAACCCTTCAGTTGTTCTGTCCGTGGTTAAAGATTCACACAGAGCTCAGCTTTGACCTCACACTTCAGGCGTCCTACAGAAGAAACACCTGCTCAGTTTGTAATACACGTTTCAGTATAGGAAGGGTTAGGGTTAGGGGAGAAACCACTTAGTTGTTCAGTTTGTGATAAAACAGCTGCACAAAAGTCACATCTGACTAAACACTTCAAGGCGAAAACATGTACTTGCAGCGTTTGTGGTAGAAGAGTCACTCGGCTTCGTGTGTGCTGTCAAACATCACCATGACTCCTGTCTGTTTTCCAATGACACGTGACCACAGTGTATAACTGGAAATGAGGTACACATTGTTTGTAGCGGTAAGTACAGAAAGAAAAGGTCTGATATGAGAGGCCGTGGGTGCATTTGGTGAAATCAAGGTGGCTCAAAGGTGAAGTGAACTGCGTCAGCGAATTTAGCTCATCGTAGAGAGCTGCTGTGGTATAGTCTGTGTCTGAGAAGTCGTCTGAAGACACATCAGTGACTCATATCCTTTTAACGCCACACTGAACCACAGCTTCCTCCTCTGCTGCTGTATTCTTAGAAAATGTTAGTAACACTTTATTGTATAGCTTCCTAATAATTGCCTTAAAAGGAACCTAGAGAGGTCAGTTCTTGAGACAGGTTCCGGGAAGGACCAGGTCATTGGGTACTTATAGGAAAACTGAGACAATTTCAATTAGTTTCAGTTACTTTGTTGCTTAGCCTTCTGAAGTAACTGTATTTACATCAGTGCAATGTGTCTTTCTGTGAAACTATGAATAACAGGCAAGTTATTAAGAATTTACAGGACCAATTAAATAAGGCATTACCAAAATCAACTCTACGTTGGCTCCTCAGTTTATCTCCCCATGATCACTTGCAGGTTGCTGCGACATCTTATACATGACCTCTCAAGCCAAAGATGTTTTGGCTTTTACAGAGGGATTAAAAAAAGATTGCGTAGGCTGAGCATCCGCCAGCATCAATTCAGAAAGTTACGAAACCAACAAAACGTAGACAGTCGCAACGAGGGAGTGACACGTAACTCATCGCAGGAAGCAGATTCTTCATTTCACAGTTAACAGGCACCAGGTCACAGAGGGAGAAGGGACAGAAGAAAGACTCACGCACGATGGTTAAAATCAGGTGGATTAAAATGTCTTTATTTCTGCTGCTGCTGCTTCTCCTTACAGGTAAGGATACTTATAACATGTTTATAACATGACCAACTGAATCATTCCAAAACAAGCGTCTGTTGGCTCCTAAATGACTAAATCTCAACATGAAAGCCATAGTGATGTTTAACCTCATTTGTCTCATCTTTTCAACAGCGGTGACCGGACAATATTCCCTCAGTTTTGTTATCAGAGACGGAGATGGCGTCACTTTGCCTTGTGGAAATGTAATAGATGACCAGGACACGTGCGGCCGTACCACGTGGGTCTTCAGTGGTTCAGGAAGCCCAACACCAGAACAGCTGATTGAACGTGGGCAGATTAGTGAAAATGCCAAAGCTAAATCCGACAGACTGAGCGTGACAGGGAACTGTTCCCTGGTTATAAAGAAGGTCACGGCTGAGGATGCTGGTTACTACACCTGCAAACAGTTTCAGTCAGGACTTGAAGAATTTAAAGAGACTCAAGTTGTTCTGTCTGTTATTAACTGTGAGTATTTACATCATAATGTTTTCGGCTCAAACTGTCTTGTTAAAACAAGATACTGAAACATCGCAATAATTCTGATCACAGTGATGAAGTTCATTTTACTCTTGTTGTCTTTCTCTCACAATATCTCCGTCTTCACAAGTGAGCGAACATCAGGGCACTGATAAGGTGTCGCTGTCCTGCTCTGTGTCGACATATGGATGGTGTAGTCACACAGTGAAGTGGCAGTATGAGGGTAAATATGCGGACGAAGATAACAAAGACATGGAGACACCGCAGTCTGAGTGCTCAGTTACTGTGACATTTCTTACCTCTTATCTCAGGCAGAAGTCAAAGTATCATGAGTTGCTGAAGTGCGAAGTGACAGATGGTTACAGTGGGAACGTGCAGCTGTTTCCCTTCAGCCCTCAGTCCTCAGGTGAGGAACCAGGTTTAACCCTCAGTGTATCGTGTTGTTCCCCTGCCCTGTGTCTCCTCTTCCTTTCCCTTGTGTGTGGGTGGGTGAGTGGGTCTGAGGTGTGGCTACTGGCTCCTGATTCTACAGCTCCCCCCCACCTGAGACTCCTCAACCAGTCATCCTGCGCTGTCTACACACCTGCCTCCCATCTACACATCAACGCCAGCGTACATGCTCCCGTCAGCATGTACGTCAGTGTACACGCTGCCTGCTTGCCGCTGCGCTCATCGCTCTTACCTTCGCCTGCCTGCTCACCTGGATCGCCTGCTCACCATACCATCTCATCTTCACTTCATCTTCTGGAGCCCAACCCCTGGTCTCCATCCACTTCCCCATTTCTAAACAAATCTCAAAGCTTTTATGTCTTTTATGCATTTGTGTCAGACCTAACAGACTGTCAGACTGATGTCAGTCAGTCATGTTCTACCGCTTGTTCCCGTCAGGGGTCGCGGGGGACTATGGGCCTTGGCGGGGTTCACCCTGGACAGTGGCCAACTCGTCGCAACTCGGCTGACACATATACAGACAACCATTCACACTCACATTCATCCACTAGGGGCAATTTTTAGAGTTATCACATGCATGTCTTTGGATGGTGGGAGGAAGCCGGAGAACCCATGGTAACACCAGGAGGACATGCAGACTCCACGTAGAGAGATCGTGTGACGTTGATCTGCTCCGGGATTCCAACCCACGATCACCTTATTGGGAAGCAGGAGCTCTGACCGCCCCGCCACCGTGCACCCCTCCATTCTGATGTAACAAACTTTATTTGATGGCTTTGTGAGGTATTTCCTCATTCCACAGTCAGTCGCCTTTTGTTTTTTAATTTGTCAGATGAGGATACAACAAGATCAGCACCAACAGCAGCACCAACAACAACAACAACACAAGGAGGTGAGAAACAAAGTAGCCTACTCATATGTGTTCAACACAAAACAAAGCTAAGAGTTGTGAATGTAATTTATACACAAATACTGTAGGTTTGCTTAAAAATGTAGATACATATTTACGGTGGGGGGCTTGGATGTTTTGGTGACGTGGGCGAACTCTCATACATCTAATGGGCGTTCATGTTTATTGTCGCCATTCTACGTGTCACCTCCCACACCTTGGGAAACATTTACACTGCTGTGTTTACTGCTGTAGCGGTTCTTTTCAAAAGATTTTTCATCCGTTCACATTTAAAAAATACAAACTCTCAAAATCCAAATGACAAATCAGACTCACAAGAAAGTAAGAAAACCATTGGGCAATCAGTTCACCTTCACTAATTTAAACATGCACAATTTACACTTTATTATTTTTTCTAACATGTGAAACACATGTGGAACATTTTTGAATCAGATTTTCTCAGCATAGAAATGTGTCTTCAAATTTGAACAACTAGCCAAAATACTTAAAATGCACATGACCGAGAGGCTACAGCCATGCTAACAGCTCTGTGAGGCTGACATGCACGTATTAAGGAGAACGTAGTCTGCACTCAGAAACAGTGGCACTTTGAGCTAAATGCTAAGGACAGCATGCTAATATTCTCACAATGACAATACGAACATGCTGATGTTACGCAGGTATAATGTTTAGTATGTTAACCACCTTAGTTTAGTGTGTTGGCATGCTAGAATTTGCTAATTAGTTCTGAACACATAGTACAGCTGAGGCTGATGGCAATGTCATTAGTTTTGCAGGTATTTCGTCGCATGTCATTTCGTATTGGACATGTTCAAATTTTGACCTGATGATGGCACTAGACGAATTTTCAGTAGATCACCAAAGTCAGCCGGCTTCATCCTCAGGGGATCATGATTGGCTGTGAATCATTTCATGGAAATCCATCCAACAGTTGTTGAGATATTTCAGTCTGGCCCAAAGTGCTTGACTTTGCCATCCGTGGATCCAGCAGCACGGCTGAAAACACGTGTCTTGTGCTTCTGATGTTTTGCTCATAACGTTCTTCACTGACATTATGTTTTCTGTTCCACAGCTCGTGCAGATCGCTCTGCTCTGAGCTACATGATGTTGGCTATGCGTGTGGCTGAGCTCATCCTAATAACTGTGATTGCTGTTCTTATCATCAGAGCTCGAGGTGAGACACTTCAGACCGACATTTGTTCACACTGATGATCACAAACTGTAGCTTTGGAGCTGAAACTTTTCTCTGTGGTTTGTTTTCCAGGGATCCAGAGGCCACCTGACGACAACACTGTGCGTTGAAAATGAAAACTGAAGTGAAAAATGAAAAATGCGTATGAGTGATCAGGGGCTGTAAATGGAAATGATGACAAATGGCTGTTGCTAACTGTTCATGTTCCTGTAATGCAGCACTGCGAATGTCTCGCTGTTTGTGTTTGTGCAGGTTTTATGTATTTGTTTCTTTGATTTATCTTCTTTTACTTTAATTGATTTTTTATCTGCATCTCCTTCGTTGCCACATACACTTCCTCTCTCAGTGGCAGAAACACAGTCACTGATGGTGCGTTCAGGGGATGTCAGATTATTTCTTATCTCCTTGTGTTCAACGTGGGTCAGTGATGTGACAGTTGCCAGTTGAAGTGAGTCACAGTGAGGGTTTTTTTGTGCTGTGTTTCACAGGTGAATCGTGGTGAAGATGAAGATGACGGTGTGGTGAACTATGAAAACGTTGGAGACCCTCCTGGCTCAGTGAGACTCCACTGATCAACAACTTCTACATCAGAGAAAAGACTCCACTGCAGTTAAATAACGTCACATTTACACGAGCAGTTGAAGCCTTTAGAGAACAGAAGTCTTATGAGATCATTTGGGGTTTTTTATTACTGATTGTTTTTTTTATTTTATTTATCAGTGTGAGAAATGTGTGTGTGGTCTGTGTGCTCAGCTGATCTCCACTGATCAACAACGTCCACTTCAACATCAGCTCATCAGAGAAAAGACTCCACTGCAGTTAAATAACATCACATTTAAACGAGCAGTTGGAGCCTTTAGAGAACAGAAATCTTCTGAAATCATTTTGGGTTTTTGTTCGTATGTGAAAAATGTTTGAGTGGTTTGTGGACAACAATATTCAAGTGTTGATTTCAGCTCATATCAGGAAGCCCACTGTGAGTTTTATAAAATGTCTCTTTATTTTCTGCAGCCAGTTCAGAACACAGCAGCTGGATTTCAGCTGCACTTAACAGGAACGAGCGATTTGACTCTCGTTAACTTCCTGAAATTGTCTTCCAGCTGAAGAGTTCAGACCTGATTTGAAGGTTTACTGGTTGTTTTTGAAGCTCCAGCAGCTTGAGCTCAGTTCCATGTCTCTGTGTACAGAAGAACTCACTTTAAGTCACTTTCATTTAGCGTTGTTGTTGGCGTATTTGTTGGGATGTGTATGTGTTTGGCCTAAAAGGGTTTTCAGCCTTAATGGAGTCAGTAACGGTGTCCTCTTTATTATATCTGATAACAATATAAACTGCAAATAAAGACATGTTTAACACTCAATTCTACACCGTTTTGTGATTCCTTCATGTACTAACAGTGTCATAATGGAAAGTGAATATTCTTTAATACTTTAATAATCTAATTCTTTAGTACTCATACATATTCATGCTTTATAACAATAATCATAACATACTCTAAAGCATTTTATAATGACTTATAAGGTCAAGTATCATACTTCTTATTGCTGGTCACTCACTGACATGTTTATGATAGTAGTATATTATAATTCCCATAGTTGTATTACTTTATAATAATTTTATAATGCATTATATTGCGATTATACATTACTAAGTCGTCATTGGGTGCTTTATAATGTGTTCTGATTATTGTTATGAAGCATTATGAATGTTTATGAGTGCTTATAACTATAATTAATCAGTGCTATAAGCACATAAGTATGTTTATAATGCATTCTAGACATGGGCGTCATAGAAAGTGCTGCACAATATTTGCCCCTCTGAATTACGTTAAACAGGTATTTTCTCCAGTTGATTTGATGAAACTACACTGTGAACGAGGAGGGCATGTCTTAAGCTTTCAAAGCTTATTTTTACTATTTTGTGTTTTAACATTTTTCATGAGGGCACCTCCGGCCTTCAAATATCTCCAGAGGCTTTTTCTGTACGTGTCCATTCATGGTTAGGTGCTTAATCAGCAGCGGAGTTCTTACATTTGTCCATATGGGGGAAAGAACTGAATAACAGAGAGGGACTCTGTAACGTCAAGTCTCATGATCTAATTTATCAAAATTGATTACGTAAAACATGTAATCATTGAGGGTGAAAGTTCATTCTTGAACTTGGGAATAGAACCATTTTTTTAGAAGTTGCATAATAAGTCCAAAGGAGATCGCCTGTGTGTAATTAAGACAATGTGACAAATTACTTTTTAATTAAATACACCTAAATCTGACAGGTCTAATCACTGTAAAGTTAATTTCCTGTTAAAACAACATCACAAAATCAATTAAAAGCTCATTTGAACAAGTTCACTGAAAGGTACCAATCAGAGGGAACAATACAAGACCATTTGCAAGGCAAAGAATATCCCTCAGAGTAGAGTAAGGTCAATCGTGAAAGAATGAACGCAAAAAAAACGAATGTGGAAGACAGTATCTGTAAATCTGCAGAGCGCAGTGCGTCCTCACACGCTGAGTGTCTGCGATAGGGACACTGATGAGGGAGTTCACCAGAGACCTCTTGTGTGGGTGGACGACCAGTTGCACATTAGTCTTTCATTTCAATCACAACGCTTTTCAAGTTCTCACCAGAGAGTGGCGCCAGCGATCCTTCACAACACGTGCAGGTCACTACTGTCCACGCAGCCTGCACTGCATAGGCCAAAAGTATGCAAACACCCAAAAATATACACACATGTTGACCATCTCATTCTAAAACCATGGGTGTACTGCTGTATGGTGCTGATACTGCCCCAGCAGACTGAGCTCATGCCCTGGAAGTTTCAGAGGCGCTGGAAAGGAAATCAAAGTAAAACACAGCATGCTCATGTTCATATACTGGACAACCTGCATGACGTACCTTCCAAGAAACCAGCAGTGCATGGTGGACAGAGTTCTCAAGTCATTATCAAATCAAGCTCTGCAATCTAAATTTTAGCTAAGCCGAAACTTAACAATAGGCAGGTATTCAAAGTCAAAGTACTTCCTGTGAAGAAGAGAGTGTTCCTGCTCTTGGGTGAGAACCTCTTCAGTGTTGGGGATTTTCACGTTTTCAGATCAGATGAAGAAGGAGAAGAAGGGAAATGGCAATGAAGAAAAGGAAAGAGTGCCGTGAAAGCATGAAGAAAGAAGGAGAAGATACTGAAGGAGGGACAGTGAAAGGAAATAAAGATACAGAAGAAAACGTGAGAGAACAAGGGAGCGAGTAGAAAAATGGAATTAGTGATATTTTAAAAGTTTATTTTTTAAATTTGCAAATGTCCCAGTGCACCATAGGGTCTGTGTCTAAGAACTGAAACTACAGCTACCACAAAAATAAAGTGCGTAAAGCAACAATATTTCACTCTGATATGGAAAAACACGCTGTAGGTTCAAGATTCAATATTCACAATTCATATTAAAAGATACTGAGTTGCATGTATATAAGTAGATTCCCTTTAACATCATGTTAAAACTGGTGTTTCTCCTGAAGATATGGCTCTACGCATATGAGGATATTGTTGAGAGTAGCAGCAAATATTGTAACTTGCATAATAGAAGTCACAGATTGCCTCCCTAAATCACTGAGCCAAAAAAACAACCTTCCTTTGGTGCAAATCCTGACGCAGATATAAACACTAACATACATTAACTTTGTGTGGGCACAGCCTACACTCACATACTCACTGTCTTTCTCTCTCTCTCTCACACACACACACACACACACACACACACACACACACACACACACACACACACACTCACACACACACGTTTATAGACAGTAATTAGTGTGTGTGTTGAGCATGAAGAAATTGCAGTTGGGGGGGGGTTAGTTAATGCAGTTCAGGACAAAGGGCTGTCAAACAAACTGATTCTGCCTCACTGACGCCCCCCTACAGGACACATTCCAGACACAAGAAGGCCCGTCTCTAACGCGACGCTAACGGGATTAAGATGGGGAAATGAACTAAAACGTAAATATGGATTCGCCCCTGACGCTCGCTAACTGATTGAGGAAGCTTCTGTGTCATTTACCACCAACTTCTCTGAAGCCCATTTTTTCCATCAAAAAGATGCTCTTTTTCAGACAAGAAAACCTGTAAAGCTCAGAGGGAACTTTGGTGTGGTTTGTTTCCCTTTGAGGTTTTATTAGATGTTTTATTTTGCTGAAATCCAAATGAGTTTCTAGGTTTTTGGTCTTACTCTTAAATGTGGATTTCCTTAGGCTGAGATATGGCAAGCACCACACTTTACCTCACCAAACCCGGCTGACACCCTTTAGTAAGAGTAATTACATCATTAGGCATACAAATGGGCTAATTTAGCTTCTTTTTTTTTCTCGCCTAAGGGTCCGTAAAATCATGACCCAATTTAAATATCCAATAACAACTCAGGGAAAATCTCCTGAGCCAATGGGACGCATGGCGCCACCCACCTACATGCATAATAATAAGGAGCAGAATAATAACACAAGGGGGGAAACTTGCAAAAGCTGCAGCTTGTTCAGTGTGCTTTGGAGATTACTTTGCCTCCCTGAAATCCTTCACCATGGTCGACGCCTTCTGTGCCACTTGGAAACTGGTTGACAGTGAGAATTTTGATGAGTACATGAAAGCACTTGGTGAGTAACAGCCTTCCCTTTTTTCCCCTTACTGTTTTAAATTGTCTTTTTCTTTGTATGTTCTCTTTTGATTAATTTCACTCACAAATGCGACAAATCAAGGCCAAAAAAACGACATGTCAGACCCTTTGGATAATTTTTTTTTTTGCCTATAACAAATGAAGTGTTCAGTGGTTGTCATAAAACAGCCCGTTAACAGCCATATTTCCCCCCTGTTTCCTGGTCAGGTGTGGGCTTTGCCACCCGGCAGGTTGGTAACGTGACCAAGCCGACTGTAATCATCAGCCAGGAGGGTGACAAGGTGGTGATTCGCACCCAGAGCACCTTCAAAAACACAGAGATCTCCTTCAAGCTGGGAGAGGAGTTCGACGAAACCACCGCTGACGACAGGACCTGCAAGGTAAGTTGACGGAAAAAGACCAAGAACATTTTGTGTAATCCTTGTTCGAATTCCGGTTGTTCATACAAAGATACAACACATGTAAGTAGAGGAGACCAAGTGCTGTTGGTAGACGCAAATTCAAGCATTTTTCATGCTCAACAAACCCATTAAAAGACCAGTCCAGTCCGGAGACACCAGGAGTGCTTGAGGAGTTTCCAAGAAATGTCCAACTTGTGTTTAGCTGGGCTTTAATACCAATAATCCCAGTCATAACGCTTCTTAATTAATCCAGGATTTCATTCTTACCACTGTTTTCTCTTCATGTGCAGAGTGGATAATAAGTTAAAAAGTATGTTTTACGAATGCAGCTCTGATCAAACTTGGAGTCGAGGGTGCTCCTTTGTCTCTTTGTATTGACATCTTGATACCATCTAGAGATAGACCAACATTTGGCTGCATCTAAATGCACTAATTATTTCCCCCTCACCTTTTAAAAACGTTCTTCTCCTTTTGTCTCTCCAGTCCACGGTGACAATGGAGGGAGACAAGTTGGTCCACGTCCAGAAGTGGGACGACAAAGAGACCAAGTTCGTCAGAGAAATCAAGGATGGCAAGATGGTCATGGTAAGACGGGGAGACCCGGATCCTGCGTACTTCATATTCCTGTCCTGCTGGCCTTTATCAACATACCTGACATTAATAGTACATTTACTAACAAAGTAGAAAGGGACACTGAAGCCACGTGGCCATACATGACAGTTGGTTTAGCCCTAAGCAAGGTACGGAGGGTAAAATCATTATCTGGGAAATTTGTTATGCATTATTGGAATAATATGGCACCAAGAAATTCAAAAGTTTTATAAAATGTTCATGATGTTTCGGGAGCTCAGGCTATTCAGAAGGCAAATTAGCAGACAATAGTATCAACTCTTGTTGTCAGAAACTTATTTTGCCTACCACTCACTCTTCCGTGTGCTTTCAAATAACAGGAAATATCTCAGAAAAAAAAAAGAAGCAAAAACTCTTTTGTAATGTAATGTTAGTGGGCAATGGAGTTTGCTTTCTTCCTGTTGAGAGGACATCATTGCATTATTAGACATTTTTTCAGGAATCATTTGGGTGTGTAAAACGTCTGCAGGTTGTCCCTTTGGGCCCCTTGCCAAAATAACAGACATTAAAAACACAGACGTAGCAAACACATAAGTGATTTTAAAAAAGAAAGTCACGCAACACATTTCTGTCAGTTTCATTGTCTCACTGAAGTTCCAAAAACGCAGCTAAGAATCTCCTTGGTTTTTTTTGTCTTTTTCTTGTTATGCTATGAATGAGCATGCCTTTTACGCATTCGTAGTCAAATTAGCTTGCTTGCATTAAACAAAGTAAAATTACCAATCCGTCAGCTGCCAAAAGCTGCCTCACTAGTTGTGGCTGTTAGAAATTCTCCACCCAACCACAGCACCGTCCTGTTAAACAAAGGTTGTTTTGTTGGTAAAAGGAGCGATTTGGGGACACACTGCATTTCCTGCCATGGTAACTGTCTTCTCTCCCCTGCAGAATTTGACCTTTGAAGACATCCACGCCGTGCGTAGCTATGAGAAGGCATGAGCGCTCCGACTGACAGCATCCCAAACCGGCCAAGAAGTGTTGATTTTCTAATTATTATTGACTGTATGCTTCTCTTTGCACTTCATCCTCCTGCACATGGTCGCGGCCTTGCAAGGCTGCACATGTTTTGTAAGAATCTTTTTTAATATGAGAACATTTCTGTCGTGTTGGATGGATCGTCTTCGCCACCCTGTGTGAAACATGAAATAAAAAACACAGAGAGTAAATGTTTTGTGTCTTCTCTTATGCATTTATAGCGCGTTATAATAACTCCATCAGAGACTAAACATTGGGTTTAATCCCTCTCTGGTCCAAACCTTGACCTCTGACCTTCTCGAGGAGGGAAACAGGAAAATACGTTCTCTGCATGAGGCCGTAAAGTGTCACTGTATTATGACTAAAACACATTATTCTCTAGTTGCACAACAAAATAATGCATGACAGTCTCTGATCACGACAGACTGTGCATGTTTGAGAGCATTTCTGAGAACCAGGGGAGTCCATCTGCTAAAAATCCAACACCATTTCCCACCCCAGCTTCAAAACCTGGTGGCATAATGACAGTATTTTCTGGGACAACGTGGAGCAAGTGCATCAGTGTGCCAAATTATCCCCTCAGAGCGAACAAATTGTCTCTGCTTACGCCGCTGATGGGATTTTATCTGATTTAAAGGCCTCAAAGGACTCTTCAGGCCTAGCTACAGAGGGACGCTCCGACCGCACATTTATTGATGTACTGTACTTACAGGGTCAGTTCAGCCAGACATATTTGTATCACTTACCCCTACTGGTATCTAGCCATGCAACTGTCCAGGTTTTGATATATTCAGCAGAAGTCGTACTCTTTCCAGGAACAGTGTGCCTGTTTGCCTGGATAAGCCACAGACGTGAAGCTACTTTTCAGTGAAACTACTCTCTGGCAAAGAAATAGTCCCTATGGAATGTGTATTATCCTGGGTCGAAGGGGCACTGATTCTGGGTTTAATTGTTTGTTTGTTTTAAAGCTGTGTCGAGATAAATTCGAGGGGGGCACATGATAATTTATTGGACAGGGAAGAAAAGAAGATTCATGCTGCACGAAACAATTTGTTTTGCGTGTGTGATTTTATCTGCCTTTTTTATCTTGTAAAATACTGGCTAGTTAAACCCCATTATCCCTCTAAAATATCCATAAAATTAAACAATCCAATAAGGAAAAAAACGAACAATTGCTTTTAACTGAGGTTTTGACACGTTTACTTCACTACATTTCTCGGATGACTCTAGGAAGGGTATGGAGTGCTTGTAGACCGGCGACAAATAAAACACTCGGCACAGATTATCATCACAAAGGATGCCGTTTTCGCTGCGCAATTTGAAAGCTTTCCTCTCAACATCACACAGAGAAGAATGAAGGATTTGAATACTGCTGCCACCTCTGAGGTTTGATAGCCTCCAGTGAACAAATGGGCCTCTCTCTCTGTCACACACACACACACACACACACGCACACGCACACACACACCTGCACGCACGCACACACACTCTGTGTAAAGGGGCTGTAAAGGGGCAGAGGAATTAAACGTCTTTCCGGTGTAACAAACTGAGGTAACTCAAGATATTGGATTTTTTTTTTTTTTTTTTTTTCAATAACCTACAGATTTTGGGGAATATGTGTTAGGACAGAGTGACTCTGGCTAAGTCATTCAGAGTACCATATCAATTTACCATTAGGTACTATTCAGATCATTTACTTTAGTGAAAGTAGCAGTATAACACTGTAAAAACACTCCAATACAAGTAAAGGTCCTGCATTGGAAATGTTAATTAAGTAAAAGCTCTCAATTGTATCCCTGTACAAGTATCTGGGAGTCTCTCTTGACTCACATCTCACTCATTGTGATCACGTCCAAACCCTAATCAGAAAGTTAAACCAAAAGTTATTTGGTTAATATCAAAATTAGACCATATTTTTCGCTTTCTGTCTCTAAAACATATCTTCATGCCATCATTATGTCCACTCTGTCGTATTGTTCACCTGTTTGGTCACTTACAACAAATGAAATCCTTGAACCACTAACAAGACTCTAATAAACGGAGCCTACAAGATCCACAACAGGCTTCCCGGCTGGACTCACCACTGTATTGCACTATCTTTATCTAATGCCTTGACATTTCAGAACCATAGAATAAGCCATGGGATAAACTTGTTTTGTCAAATCTTACATGGACACACCTCAGCAGCACTTACTGCGTTCGTTCCAAAAACCCAGCTCAAGGTTCGAGCACACTACGAGATCTGTTACAAATGGACTTTTGAGATTCCACAGCACACCAGAACTATAACACCAATAAGACTATTTAAAATAACATTTGCTCGCCATCTAATGGACAGGTATATCTGTCACCACTGAGGTGGCTCCATGGCCTCCCCCTAATGCTTTTTCTCTCGGTTCCCGTGCTTGTTGTTGTTGTTTTTGTCTTGGGAGTTCAGCTGTGTGTGTGGTATTTATGTCCTGCAGAGCAGGAACCTGCTGAAAACCAGTTTTATACTGAGTCACGCCCGATTGTTCTTAATAACAGCAAATGTATTGAAAGCATAAAAAATAGCAACACTTGATAGAGAATAATGGCCCATGTGGCAGTTAAACTGTTATAGATAACATTTTTATTTGAATGTGTGAGTACCATTTCACTGTTGTGGTAGGCGGAGGTGGAGCAAACTGTAACAATGTTACATTTATGGTGGGTAGTTAAACCTATAATAATGCATCCTATTTTACACATGAATGCGGTGGAGTGAAAGGTACAACATGTTAACATCTTAGTGTTATTGTGGAGTAGAAGTATGGAGTGGCATGGGATGGAAATGCTCAAGTGAAGCTCGAGTGCCTTAATGGTATACCCTACTTGAGTCAATACATCTGGTTGCATACGGCCGCTGAGCTCGGGCCATGCACCAGGACAAACCCTGCAGACTTCTTGTTTTCACTTTCTTGACTGCCTCTCTCCTCCCTGAGCTCCAAAACACAGGAGGGGGGGGTCACGTGACCAGTTCAGCGCTGCACTTCCTGTTTATTTCGGCGGAGAGTGACCCGCCGTGGTTAACTTTGCTACTTTTGTTCATATGCAGGCTGTTTGATGCGCCGTACCGGCGGTTCCTAACGAACATGGTATATCTTTTGTGCGTTTTGCCGCTGCTGTGCTGCGCGGCTCCGCTTGCAGGGGCACCGGCTGGAAGCAGCTACCTGCCGGCCACAGGTGAGTGGAAACTCCCGGGACTTCTCGCTAATGAGAACTCGGAGGCAAATACAGCAGTTTATTTCTGTGGCGTGCCCCTATCCACGTAGATACACTACAAGGCTAAAATGCACAGCATGAATCAATGCTTTTGGTTGATCTGCTATGGGCTTCACTGGGCGCGAAAAACAACGTGAAACGCGGTTGCGAGTTTTGTGATTTAACTATAAAAAGCGATATTCTCTTAAAAGTTATGGCTGCTTGGTGGCTGCCTTGCTCGCCGAATTTACCCCAAGACATTGAGGATTTATATTAAGTGTAAAATGTTGCTGTGAAAGTTACGCTTTGTTCGCGGATGATCAAAAACGTCTCAATTGGCAGATTTTTTAACGGAGTTCAGCCAGAAACGCCTCCTCGGACAACCGCACACTCCCACATACATTTAATGGGGGTTACAGATGGGTTTTAATGGCAAAACAGGTTTGGAGTTTGTTTTATAACCGAGCATAGATAAGACTTACATAAACATAAAATCAAACCAAGGGAGAAAGACTGTGCTGTGAGATACAAATGTAAAAAAGCAGGACTGTTATCTCAACCCACAACAAGCATGCAAAAAAAAGGTGAATATAACAGCATTATAATACATCACACAAAAGCCTAAAAAGAAATTACATGCATAAAGGAAAAACCCAATCAAAAACCCCTTACCCTTAATAGGAAATTACATTTACATTATACATTATACAATTCTTATGACACATTTTCAGGTGTTGTCATTTCTGATTTCTAGAAATAAAAGTAATTAAAGTTGGCGCTATTCAATAGAATGATTTTATGATGGATTATGACAACTACATTATGGTAGTTGTGTGCCTCAAACTGAGAGTACGTATTAGGGATAATACTTGTAATATAATACTTACTTTTATCTGACCTTCACAAACAATATAATATGTTTTTTTTCTTGGCTGTCTCTCTTTCTTCCCTCTGTCTAAACCTTTCGTCCTTTCTTCTTATCCACATCCCCGCCATTTATCCAGGCAGGTTCTGGCACATCACTGACCTCCACCTGGACCCCACCTACCACCTGGCCCCAGACCCCACCAAGGTTTGCTTCTCCTCCAAAGGCGTCCCCGCCCCCCACGCCGGCCTGTACGGGGACTTCCTGTGTGACTCTCCCTACCGCCTCATCCAGTCGGCCTTCGCTCACATGGCCCCGCTCACGCAGCCGCAGGACTTCATCGTGTGGACCGGGTCGGTACACTGATGAGGGAGAGGGCGATGTTATGATTTTACTGCTTTTTCGTCTTCTTCTTCTTCTTTGAGAATTTGACTTTAAAGGCTGTGTCGTGCTGTCTCGAGGAAAAACTGAGGCCGAACACGGAATATCTTGAAGTTTGTTGCGTGACAATTATCATAAATGACACTAACCAGCTCACAGAAACACTAGCGGTGGCTTTCCAGTGGTTTTATATCCTGTTCTCTCACTACAGCTGTGTGTGTGTGTGCGCGCGCGTGTGTGTGTGTGTGTGTGTGTGTGTGTGTGTGCGCGCGCGTGCGCGTGTGTGTGTGTGTGTGTGTGTGTGTGTGTGTGTCTTCTGTAATTTAATGTGGGAGCCAAAACACTGTAAGGTTTTAGGCTTGAACAATGAGGATGTTTCTGTGAAGTGAAGTCACTCTGGAGGGTCCCCCACTTCCTCACATGAGTGTTTTTTTGGTTATTTGTCTTTAGCCGCTCTAGAAACAGGGATGTACAAAGACGGATGGCCATTTTATTTGGTTCTGACAGTCATGTTCCCCACAGGATGCAATGTAATGTAACTTTAATGAACTTCTGGCTTTTCATCCGGCGCCCTCATCGTCTTCATTTCAACGTATCCAATGTCTTGGTTTATTCCCAAACGCCTGCAAGACTAATGGCATTCCCATCAATGCTCAGCTGCACTCTGTGTGTTTAGCTTGCGATCTACACACCAACAGCGCGTGTTAAAGGGGAACTCGGCAGAAAAAAGACATTTTATAAAAGCATTTAGTGTCTCCAGAGGGAGCTGTGCGCAGTCTGATAAATTAGCTCGGTTGGAGCTGAAGACTACAAATTTGAAAATGACAAAAAACTTGGGGTGTGGCGTTAGAAGTACATTAACTTACACGACCCCTGTAGGCCCCGCTCCTCATCTCTGCATGAGGCTAGTGACCCAAGACCACGTTAGCCACTACTGGCATAACGCACCCAAATCTCTGACCGAACTGTCGGCGGCTGAATTGCATCGTGGGTAATGTAGGAGCCAGAATATGTGGAGAGAGAAAAAACACGATATTTCTGGTTCTGCCGCATCAACTTTTGAATCCTTATTTTAAAAAAATGTATTTAAACTGTCCACCGTGAGTCCAACAATATTATAGGGCTTTTACTGTGCTAGCTCAGACTCACTAGGAACTCCCAGTTCTTTTGCATATTTTCCTCCACTTTCTCTTATTTGTCCTCTTGTCTCTGTAGGCTCATTAACTGAAGTCATGCAACTGGAGGGCGAGCACAGATGTTTCGCTCAAAGTCGAGATATTTTTTAACTCGGGTTCATACACACGGGCTATTTT
Organism: Coreoperca whiteheadi; assembly: GCA_011952105.1. Lineage (NCBI taxonomy): Eukaryota > Metazoa > Chordata > Actinopteri > Centrarchiformes > Sinipercidae > Coreoperca > Coreoperca whiteheadi. Next base: position 23,777,632 of record CM022481.1, on the reverse strand, counting down.
GCATTGACGTTATGGAGCTGCCTCTCGAAATTCTCTTCGCGTTCGGGCTGAACACACCGTTACCGTTGCTGCGCTTAAAGAGGCGAGGAAGGGAAGTTTATGATCAAGGTCAGGGTTTGATTGTCCCCGGGGGGTTCCTGTAAGAAGCGCAGTACTGTGTGTGCTTCCATGTGTGTCAGCAGGCAGAAGGGTCACTTCCTCCTGGTGTGTGCGGTCCCCGCTCGATATGAAAACCCACGACTTCCCTTTCCCTTTTATGATCTCCCTTGTGTATTTTGGGTGAGCAGCTAATGGACCTTATTCATCTTAACTTGTACAGAAATGCCCAATCTCCGCACTTAGTGGGATTAAGGCTGCAATCACGTTTATTTTTACCCGCTCAGTTGTCTGCGTATGTTAGCACTCGGCTGGTTGCTATAAGTAGAGACGGCGTGGGTACAAGACCGACAGTGCACAATGTATATAAAGTCCCATACGAGCACCGAAGCACCACGCTAGATCTTCTTTCCCTTTGGGCTGCTCCCTTTCAGGGGTCGCCACAGCGAATCATGCGCCTCCATCTAACCCTGTCCTCTGCGTCCTCTTCACTCACACCAATTAACTTCATGTCCTCGCTCACTACATCCATAAATCTCCTCTTTGGTCTTCCTCTAGACCTCCTGCCTGGCAGCTCCAACCTCAGCATCCTTCTACCAATATATTCACGGTCTCTCCTCTGAACATGTCCGAACCACCTCAATTGACACCACTGAAAGATAAGTAGGAGTTATCCGCTCGCCATGAAAAGTAGCTTAACGACCCGCTCTGCATTCTCTGAGGGGACTGGAAACTGATCACACACATACACACACACAAAAACTCTAAGCACAGTCATAAGCATCAGTCACAGCAGCAGTGCCTCCATACAGCTCTCTATTAATCAGCAGCTAATCAGCCGAGCCAGGAATTCATAGCCTTATTAAACATGCTGAAGAGAACGCCTTTGCCTCTTAATCCTCTTCCCCGGGGCGTCTTTTCCAAGTTTTAAGTTACTGTGCAAGCAGATTTATTTGCTTTATTCTATTGTTGTCATTGGGCTTTGTAGCACAAGGTTGACTTTTCACTTAAAGGGGAAGTCCGTTGCACAGTGGAATTCACATTATTACTGCAACAGTTGGGTACGGCTCTGCTGAGCCAGCTATGTTCGGGAAAAACAGTCTACGACTATGATTTGATGGACTGTAAATACAGTAGTGCTGACTGGTGGGGAGGGGTAACTTAGCTTCTCCCGGTGACTTTAACACTTACTGCAGTTACGTCATCATTTAAAGTCACACCGAGTTCTCTTTTCTGGAAGTGTTTTACTTTAAAAAGCAGCCACAGCGCATGTTTGCTGTAACAGCACGCACGCATCGCAAACGTTTTCTCAGTCTCTCGGGCTTTCTCGTTCTTAAAGCATAACTTTGGGTTAATCGCAACCTGGGTCTTATTTCCATGCTTTTGGCCCATCGATCGGTCATAATAGCACTGTACTCACCAAGTTAATCGCTGCGATCTGGGAGCACGGTCACAATGCTACATCAAAGACTGACGGGGAAAGAAACTGGCTGTAACTAGGCAACAGTTTAGATCATCTAGGTAACTTTACTTTAGGATAATACGGAAAGTGAGCGCGCCAGAAATGTTGGTAATAACTGGAAACAGGAAACGGGGAAACTGCGTGCACACAACTACGATATACATGGTACAATACGTAGAATCAGGAAGAGCTCTATAACCTGAGTGATGTGACAGTTTGGGGGAATAATGATATCGTCCATTTCCGTTTGTGTGAAGTCTTCTTATCGATGTCGCCATGTAACCAGATTTGAGCGGGAGACACCAGTGTCGCTATTAAAAAAACTACAAAAAATAAGACCCAAAGTAATAAACTTCAATTGTCCTTTTGAGCAGCACGTTGTCTCCATCCTCGTTTTGTCTTTTCTTGTCAAATCCGCATTTCTGGTGTTTGTGTAAAAAAAAAAAAAAAAAGCAAAAAAGACAAGAAAAACCAAAACACAACGGAACCACTTCTCCTCTTC
>CM022481.1:23757516-23775547 GCA_011952105.1 Coreoperca whiteheadi | reverse complement strand
TTTCAATGCAGGTATATAAGATAATTCTGAGATTCTTATGTGTGTTCTGGTAGAAAAGCCTCTAAAGGCAGCATGTGAAAAAAAAAAAAAAAAAGCAACAAAGTCAGGAAAACCCAGAACACAACAGAACCTGTTCAGGTCATCATGTGACCAGAGATTCAGTTACTGAAAGTGGATAGAAATGCAATGACATTAACAATTGGGGGGAAAGCACTTCTCTCATCGGCATTGCACTGTGAATGATATTTACTTGCAACCAGTCAGTATCATTTATGGAGACGTGTGTCCGAAGGCACGAAAATAAACATGTGCAATATTTATACCTCTTTAGCGTCTCTGGGGCTCACTTCCCCTGGATTAATGATACTGGATCTTGTTTTCCCTCTCTACCAGTGACAGTCCACCTCATGTCCCTGCAGACGAGCTCACTACGGACATCGTGATCCAGGTGATCAGTAATATGACCCAGACCATCAGACAGCACTTCCCCAACCTGACAGTCTATCCTGCCCTGGGAAACCACGACTACTGGCCTCAGGTAACTTTACGTCACGGGGACGGCGAGCAGTGTCTGGCGCTTTGCCTCGGTGAGAGAGGATGATGTTTACAGGCCGAATGGTTGTGGGAGGTAGCGTAGAGTTGAAATGAAAGCGTAATCATCACTCGTCGCTCAGCAGCATGACGCCTTTCACCCTGCACTCTGTCTTTTGCAGAAGTAAGTGAGGGAGGGAAGCATTTCTAAAAACAGACAAGTCAGTTTGACTCATTTAGGTGGCTGGGCGACATTTTGTGCCAGTGTTAATGAATGTACTTGAATTTAAACATTTTCAATGCAGGTATATAAGATAATTCTGAGATTCTTATGTGTGTTCTGGTAGAAAAGCCTCTAAAGGCAGCATGTGATTATATGACACAAAAAGCATAATGACTAGGGATGGTACAAATTGAGCCTCGATAATGACAGTGGATGACGCCAAAACAGCATCCTAATTTTCCTGAAATGCCAATAATTGCACACTGATATCAGGCCAGCCCTGTTATCTGGTACCAGAATGTTTAAATGTTGAAACGGTTGCGTTACAATTGTCGGATTTTCTTGCCTTTTTACTGCCATTGTACGTGAGACGGCATTTCTGCGGCATAACAATTAGTATCTTTGCGTTTGCATTGTTGTGCTCAGGACCAGATGGCGGCCTCCACTAACGCCATCTACGAAGCTGTTGCCCAGCTGTGGAAACCCTGGTTGCAGACTGAAGCTCTGCTCACACTCTCACAAGGTAGCGTGTTAGTATATCAGCTGCTGTGAGGGCGCTTCTGTCGCATTATTGCAGCGTAAGCCTTCCAGACCATGCTGTAAATCCATTATTTATTGGGTTTCGTTATAACTCAAGGTCTTAAAATAATTTAAAATTTACCAAGAATTGCAGGTGTTGTTTCATTACACTTTTCTATCATTCTCTCAGACATTGGTGTTTGGATTGGATACTGAACAAATAGAAATGTTTCATTTGCATATGGATATAGTATTTTTGCCAATCTCTATAAATGTTGCTGTTACGCAGCTACTGTAATCTAATCAGATGGTTTCAAAAAGGCGACTGACATTGATTCTAAAGTCATGTGAAAGACAGGACGTGCATCAGCACAAACTTCTGCAAACCGTAAAGTTCCTGCATTAAGAAATGAGGAAGGTAGAAAAGCAGTCGTGTGTTGCGTTCATATACAAAGTGACTGTGTTGGAGCTCACCAGGTTGATGTAAAAAAAAAAGAAAAACCCTACCTACATAAGTCAAATTTTAGGACATCTGAGACACGGCCTGTCAGCTTGAGCTTTGTTAAAGTCAGCACAACTTTTGTACGTTTTTATCTTGTCCGCGCCAGCTGTTCAGGTGTGCTGTATGCTAATTGTTAGCATGTTATGCCCACAGGTAGCATGTTCACTCACGTATCTAGAGACGCAACTAACGATTGTTTTCATTATTGATAAATCTGTCAGTCGCTAAAATGTCAGTAAATAGTGAAAAATACCCATTAGAGTTTCCTAGAGCCCAAGGTGACGTCTTAGCATTGCTTGTTTGGCCAAACCAACGGTCCAAAACCCACATTTGAGCAGCCGGAACCAGATTATGTTTGGTATTTTTGCTTCATAAATGACTTAAGTGATTAATGTTGATTAAAATTGTGAGCGATTTTTAAATATCTGTCAATCAACTAGTTCATTAATGGACCAATGTTTTCAACGCTACACATGTTAATAAGCGGTTGACATTTTGACGTTTAGCATGTAACCTTTAGGCTGTTGAGCATGCTAATGTGTGCACGTTCAGTGTTCGGTATGCAACATTTAGTGTGTTGGTATAATAATCCCATGTGGTCCAAATGAGTCCGTAGCATGCTGTGCTAACGCCTCACTCTGAGCATCAAGTAAGCGTTTTTGCTTCGGCTTGTTCCTGTAGGTGGTTTCTACTCCCAGCTGGTAAAGCCTGGTTTACGGGTGCTCAGTCTCAACACTATCCTCTACTACGGTCCTAATAAAGTCACAAGAAACATGACCGACCCTGCTGGACAGTTCGAGTGGCTGGAGAAAACGCTGGAGAATGCTGCTCAGAGCCTCGAGAAGGTCTAGCATTTTCTGTCTTTATATCTTGAACCCTGAGCTTGGAGCTGCCTTTCAGTGCTGCACCGTGGTTTCTTTAAGTCAGTATGTCGCTGTCAAATGACTTATCACACCTTGATACATTGGTTGAAACCATAGGATATTTTTTTTCCCACGCATGAAGCAAAAAGCTGAACACGTGTGTCCTGACAACTTTAGTTCCGTCTGCACTGGCAGAGCTGGGATTTTCAGCGTGCCTTACTTCTCGCTGTAGGTGTACATCATAGCCCACGTCCCAGTGGGGTACCTGCCCTTTGCCAGAAACACCACTGCCGTAAGGGAGAGCCACAACGAGAGGCTGGTCGCCATCTTCAGGGAATACAGCCACGTCATTGCAGGACATTTCTACGGCCACACCCACCGAGACAGCGTCATGGTGCTGTTGGACCGACAAGGTACAGACATGTGGCGAAACGTTCTTTTCTGCTCTTGAAGTTGACTTTGATCACGTCAGGTTGACCTTGACTTCACCACCCCAAATTGGACACAACGCTTCCCAAAGTAGATATAGATGATCGAAAATGGCCTTTTACTCTTTTCTTTCCTCATGCTATGTCTTTTTGATTCTTCTCACAGCACGGGGTGACCACGCTGATCCTTAATAATATTTTGCCTACTGTGGCCCGTGTGTGGCGTGATATGCAACTCTATCACGGTTCTGAGGAATTTTAATCTGTGTATGAGGGCAGATCTGCGAGAGCACAGAGCACCACAGAATTAAATATTGACATGCTAAACAGGAAGTTAGGAAGACAGAGCTTTGACATACATTCTGTTAAAGAGGAAAAACGCTGTACGGTAAGTCAGATTTTCTTTTAATTAATTAATTATCTTTTGGATAATGAATCACAGATTAAGTGAAGGGAATAGTGGGGTAGTAAAGTAACTTCTAAAATGCTACTAAAACACAGTGCTTAGCTCTTCCCTAAAGCCACGCCGGGACTCCGTCAGCAGAAGGTGTTTGCATCGCTGAGGTTTTTACTGTGGGAGCAAAGAGGCAACAAAAAATGAAACACGCGACACGTGTTCACACATTATTTTCGATTAAGAGCTTCAGCTTTTCTGTCATCTATTAATCCCTGAGTTTAAAAAAAATAAAAAATAACAATTGATCTAGTCAAAAGACGTTGCAGATCAGAAACAAGCTGAGCTGTGCTTACGGCGTTGACCGCCACCCGAGCAATTTTAGTAAAATATATATTTCTCCAAACAAGCTTTCGTTTTTTGTACATGTCGCTGGAAACCGGTCAAGTGCAGCTTACTTTATTTCTGGTGTGGGCGTCCGGGGACGACTGCAGCTTTGAGACATTGTAGGAAGCATCCAGTCTTAAGAGTAGCGATTTAAAAACACAGACCGATCTGCTGACAGACTTTTCGAAATAGGATTGCTGGAAAAGACACAGTTCGCAGCCCGAGCGCGTTCACCTGTTTCGTGCAACTGGTTGACGTCGAACTTGTGTTTGGCTTTCTTGCTCTGTAGGTAAACCGGTGAATTCTCTCTTTGTGTCACCGGCTGTTACGCCAATCAAGCATGTTTTGGAGCCCTACTCTAACAACCCAGCTTTCCGCGTGTACTTGTACAACACCAAGGACTACACTCTGTTGGTAAGAATATTATAAACAGCCTCACACGTACAAACAAAACCAGGCCAAAAGTACACAAAAATATGTGCACAGTGTCCGCATACTCTGGGCCATATAGTGCATTTCAAACAGACAATAGATCAGAAATACCTCTCCCAAATGCCTCTCTCGCATATAGTAAACTAATAATCAGTCAAGTATGTGTCACCATACGGGGACTTTGACTCTGGTAATTTGTGGCTGTCAGTGTGCTTGCACACAGTTCCAAGAACACGTTTTTAGGAAAACATAAAGCAGAGGGCAGAATCTTGAAGTCACACCTGGCAAACTAATATAATCGATTGTGGACCAGCACTTTCAGTAAGGCCTCTAGCGAGAGCCCTGGGTTTTCACAACGCAACCGTACGAATACAAGGTTTGAATAGATACAGGAGAGAGATGATAAATGCTTGAATTAGAAAACGTATTGACAAATTCAGGTCAAACTAAGAAATGTCCCTCACTGAAATACCTACTCTTAACTTTTATCTCCCTGATCAAAGACAAGAAGAAAGAAGGCCCTCTTGATGATTAATCGCGGTGTCAATCAGCACACAAAACCAGTTCCTGGCATTCAAAAAGACTCAAAGACGTTTTTCTTTCTCCCCCTTTTTGGTGCTTTTCTCTCCCTCTCTCCCTCTCTCTCTCTCTCTCTCTCTCTGAAGGATATCTGGCAGTACTACTTGAATCTGACGGAAGCCAACGAGAAACAAAGATCTGACTGGAGGCTTGAATATATCATGACTGAGGCTTTTGGACTGAGTGACCTGCGGCCGCAAAGCCTGCTCCAGCTGGGCCTGAGCTTCAGGCTGCCGCAGACCAAAGCCTTTGACAAGTATTTCAGCCACTACATGGTCAGCTACAACAGTAGCATCGTCTGCGAAGGAGAGTGCAAGCTCAGCCAGGTGTGCGCTGTGCTCTACCTGGACCACCCGTCCTACTCCAAATGCGTCGCAAAGGGAGAATGGTAGCCTGAACGTGGATCAAAAATGAAGGCTTGTCGAGGGATTTGTCTCAGGAGTCACATTCAGTTTAGTACTTTTAGTCCTTTTTTTCTGTTACTTTCTTGATATCGAAAGTGATCCAGATGCAATACAGATGACAAATGGCACAATTCCACAGTGATCAGTAGTTTAATAAAGAGACAATACAGTGATACAATGTGAAAAATATTATAAAAATCTTGACTATATTGAGTTGCAGCCCTCAAAGTATGAAAGGTCTGCCTCTCAGTTTTGTTTTATGAGGGAATCGTAGCACGAATGGGGATCAAAAATCAAGGATTCTTGAGGAATTTGTCGCAAGAGTCACATTTAGTTTTTTATTGTACAGATGATATATAAAGGGCAATGGCACACAGTGCTTCTGCTTCTCCGAAATATTTATCCATGGGGAGAAAAAGCAATATATCAATTTAAAAAAAAAAAAATTCCAAGCTGGTTTTTCATCAGGTGATATTCCATCTCAGATATTTGGTATTGAATCTCATCCAGATGCGATTCAGACCACAAATGGCAGTAAACAAGTGACCAAAAATTGAATAAAATACACTGATACACGATAGATGATACGGAGTTGCAGTTGCCCCATCTCTGTTATCTCAAAGCATTAAAAATCCTTCTCTAACTGCTTCTCAGTTTTGACAGTGCTGTAAACTTTAAAAGGGACATCGTTGGGCGGCTGTGGCTCGGTGGCAGAGCGGGTCGTCCGCCAATCGGAAGGTCGGCGGTTCGATCCCGGCTTCCCCCAGCCACGTGTCGAAGTATCCTTGAGCAAGATACTGACCCCCAAATTGCTCCCGAAGCTGCGCCTTCTGTGTGTGTGTGAATGATTAGTTTAATTTGTACTGCCATCAGTGTGTGAATGTGTGTGTGCGGGTAAATGTGATATGTAATGTGAAAGCGCTTTGAGTGGTCGGACGACTAGAGAGGCGCTATACAAGTACAGTCCATTTACTTTTACATTGAGGCATGATAGCTTTTAGCTGGATACACCGCATAAAAAAGAGTAAGGTGTAGTATTTCATCTGAAATCTCTTCCACAGAAGCTCCTCAGTCCATCGCATGTTCATCCCCTGTATCCTATCTCTCACTAATGGATTATACCTACTCTTTGGAATGATCTAATTGCTGCCAAATGTCGCCCATCGCTTGAGCTGATGGTGCTCATTAATCGTGATTACTGAACGGTACTGAAGTTACAGTGAAATGGCAGTTAGAACGTCATGGGACGTATTTCTGAGCGGAACGAAATATGGGAGAGGGGTTTAGTTACGAGAAGGGTTTAAATCCGATCCTTCTTAGATTTGATTTGATCGCTCAAAAGGCGGCAAGGCTTCTTGAATACAGCACAACACAGAACTGTGGAGGACCGTTGACCTCCACCCACACGTTGTTGGATCAGCAATCACTGATATTGATATATACCTCGGCCAGCTACAGCCCAAAGGACAAGTGGGATTTGTTTATATGATTTTTACGCTTTATAGGAAGAGAAAAAAAGAGGGATTTTGATCTATAAAAAAATATTTAATTGACACACGTGTGGCAAGAGGTGGCTCAACAATGTAAAATACATGTAGGGACACGGGTTTAGAACTTGGAAAATGTATTTGTGTTATTTTATTTTTTTTCAAGTTTGCGCCATCTTAGAGCCTCTGACAAATGCTGCTCGTGTAAATGTAAAGTAACTATCCCCATTACTTTGTACATTCTGCAATACTGCACACAGCACCAGTAAATCACGTCTTTTTAAACGCGTTTGTTAAACATGAAAGTCCAGCAGAAGTACGAAATGTGACCAGTGAAATGCACCATAAATTAATTGAACGTGTGTTCAAATGAGAGCCATTTTCTGTTACAATTGAAATGATGTGACAGGTTACCGGTGCTGTTGGATAAAAACGAAACATGAATGGAGAGCATAATCATGTTACATGTCAAAAAGACTGTATTGTTTCTATTTTTCTACTGAATAAAGATAATTCCTTAAGACATTTTATTCAAGGGTGTGTTAAAGTCGCCTCGTCTGTTTCAGAGGCAGGTTGTTAGGGCTAGTGTTGTCTTTGTGCATTACAGAAAGTTAAGTGCAGGGCTGCAAGAGTTGCTAACTTTTTAAAGCCAGGCTGCGTTTTTCTCTGCGGTGGGAGGCAAAGGAACAGCGACTAACCTCATTGGACCCTCTCAGTTAAATTTCACTCCCTCCCGCCGTCGGCCCCCCCGATCTTATTCTTCCCCTGTTCACGCTTTCCAGAAACTCCTCCTGTTTCTCAGCCACCACCTCAAGCGTTTGCCCCTCTTCCCCTTCACCCTCCCAACCCTTTTTGTCCCTTTGCCTCCCTCCCCAAATGTTGATTACACCTCTCTTAAAGCTCCACTGGCAGCTTGCTGATGTAAAAATGCACGGACCCAAATCACCAAAAGTTGGCCTGCAACAGAAATGAGCCCAGTGATGGACGTGGCATATTTAGCCATAGTTTGCTTAAATTAGAAGTTGGCATAAATACAAGCTCTTGGCAGAATTGTTGGCTAGAACCGTGGTTCCCAACCTGGGGCTAAGGAGCCACCCAATGGGTTGCTAACATGATAAAAAAACAAAACAGGAAAAAACAACAGTTAGTTTTTGTGTTTCTCATCGTCACTGTATTTGTTGTGAATTACTGGATCATTTCATCTCTTCAGACCCCCTAAAAGTCATTCAAATAAACCACATTAGGGGTGAAGAATTACTTTCTGGTTAAAGTGCCCACAAATCATGCAACAACGTGCAACATGGGCCGGGCGTCCCACGAAGGCATGACCCGCTTTTTAAGGGGTCAAAAGCCAGAAAGGTTGGGGAGCCGCTGTCCTGGAGAAGAAGTGATGAAAAAGACTGAAATCCAGAACCAGAGAAAGCTGTGCCAAACAAAAACCAAATAAAAAGACATTTACTCGACATGAAAAGTTTTTAAACTCCTCACAATTATCTGGATTTCCAAAAGTGTGGTGATAATTTATATAGATTTCGATATGTGATACAATGATATTATTCAAAACTTCTGTGAAAGTTTGGAGCCTCGAGCAGTGGCTCTGTACTTTGTGTGTGTGCTCGTTCAAATCTTTCCTCTCATGTGCCCCCTGTGCCATTATTATTCCCTAGCCTCCCTCCACTCGGTGCCTGACAGAACGTAGCCGTGGAGACCGAGTTAGTGACGAGCATGGCGATGGAGAGGACTCCATTGCCCCGGCAACGGCAGTAGAGCTCCCAGTCCTCTGAATCCGTCTCCGAGGTCACTGTTAGCTGCTTTTATTTAACCACCGACCTGCCAGTCAGAAACGGCAAATAAAGGTCTGTGTGTGTTTGTATGAGAGGGAGCTCCTCACCACAGCTACGCTGGGTTTTTAGAATGGACTCTTATTTCAACTTGTCCACAATGAAATAAAGTTTCAAGCTTTTCAACCAAACTCCATTCGAAATGCAAGTACTTTTACATATACTATCAAGCAGTCCTTAAAAGGTTTTACCATCGTTCTTTATTTTGATAATGTACACTGTAAGCTATTCCTAATCTAAGGGAGAGGTTGTTCCATCTGCTCAACGACTAACATGCTGACGAACCGTACAAAACAAAAGAAGTGTTTCTGTTTTACAATTTAAATTCAAAGGAGATTTCATTTTTGACTTAACAACTATTTAAACCAGATCTCTACAAAGTGATCTCAATTGATCCCAAATATACAAAATAAATGTTTGTATAAATCCCAACTGGTGCAGCCAATCTGCTTTAGCGGTCACATAATTAGTTAAATGGCCGTCACCTGTGTGTAGTCAGGTGGTTTCAATTCATTGCAGCATAAATACACCTGTACCTGGAAGGTTCAACGTGTGGTGAGTCGGTTTCTGGTTAATAAACTGATTCAAAGTTGGCGTGTAGCATTTTGTGCCGTTTGCTTTATGGTCAAACTAGTTTAAATAGTAATGTAAGCTAATGAATAAATGGTTTTGCTCATATTTAAACTACTATAAAAGCCTACTTTATTTACTAATTGTAATAAAAGAACCTGGAAAAAGATCAACCTCCTTAATTCACACATTTCTGCCAGTGTGTCAGGATCTGGACTGAAATTGAATCATTCCTCATGTTCCCGAAACCTGCTAGAGGTTTCTCCTTTTTCACGGGTTGCACTCGAGCTGGTCAGCAAACGTGGCGCCGCACCAGGAGGGAGCTTCACCAACCAAATTACACAACGTTTCCCACTGAAATAGAGTAGAAGTATAAAATGAGAGGAGCGCCAGTGGCTGAAAACCTTTGGAATCATTAGTATAGGCTGATAGACTGTCTGTCTGACTGGCCGGCTCTCTGTTTGGCTGACCCACGCGTTCAGGTTTGCATACATTTCTGCTTTTGTTCCAGTTGGCTGGGTGGCTGTCTGTCTGGCGGAGTGGTGGCTGACTGGTGGTGCCCCACAAGCAGTTAATTTGAGGATTACTGTCAGGACAGTATAGCCATCCAACTGCCCTCTCCTGGGGCGCTGGAATCTGTGTGTGTGTGTGTGTGTGTGTACCATTACTCTTGAGGCTTCCAGCTCACCTAATCCCCTTTAACATATTCAAGTTTTAAACACTGTCCCTCTCTTTAAGTTTTAATAGCCAGTGGTCTCCCATTTAATTTGTCTCATTCCTGCAGTTTTAGAGTTAAAGGTCTCAAATGCTGAAGTCAGGTGGCACCTAGCGACTTCACCTGTCACTCATTACTGTATCTCTCCATTACTCAGGAGGAGGAAGGGAGCAATATAATGTGTATATATATATATATTATATTCGTGAAATGTCTCCCTGTCTGCCCATGCATTTAGTCACTATAAAGGATGTAACCCCTACCTAGTAAGACTGTCTTGATCCTGAGTAAAAATTGGAATTAAAGTTGATTCTTTGGGGCCTTTTTAAAGCACAAGAGATCTAAATTCCCACTTCAGACCTCTCATGAGCCTAGATTAGATATAATTGTCTTCAATGACTATGGCTCAATCCCAACACCATCCCTACACACTCACCCTATGTCTTCATTTGTGCATTCACCATAAAAAGGGCTACCCCAGACTACTTATTGTGGAAGTGGAAACGTACAATAAATCCTTCCAACCGTGAGATAAGAAGAGTGTTATTACCACTCCTACCTTAGCAGAAGCATGGCTGTCGGACAGTAGAGAAAACATCATTTAAAACAAAACTCCGTGTTACCTAAGTTTCCCTATATAGTGTGCCATTTCAGTGGGTTTAGAAGCACAGAATGTGCAGTCAAGTCAAAAATAAAAGGAACCATCATTTGTCTCTACCTACATTTATTTGTTTTGGTGCATCAATTGCATCATACACCAATCAAACAAGTACAATTAGAGTACTGTCTATTTTAGCATCAGTCATGTGGATGGATCTTTTCTGGTTGTGGTGCAGTTTGCTGAGTGCATCCTACAGTTAACCTGTTTATTATTAACGTAAGGCATGACACGCCGCAGCAAAAGGCTACAAAATACTTTGAATGCTGTTGAAACAATGATTGGCTAATATAACTCTTTAAAGATGTCTTTTGACCCGTAAATGAAGCCATATGAAGCCTTGAGTGCCTTAATGCAGACACCAACGAGTTTTGAGCACGTTTTTACCTCACACGGTCGGCAGTGGCCTGTGACCTCAGGTGGCCTCCTCCATCTGGACCTTGGCTAATCCTTTTGTGTTAAACAGCCCTTGTCTGGACTGGACAAAAAGTGATTAGCGCAGTTTGTTGCTGAGTCGCCGTTATACTCAGGTCAGCCCGCAGGTACACTACCATGCGCTGACTTTAAGTGCAGGCAACGTTCTAATTTGGCAAATCTGCTCCGAATACCACTTTTTTTTTTATTGTTGCCTTCTTGCATTTAAAACCGAATATCCTCCTCGCACTCCCCTCACCACTCTGCATCATGTGTGAGCATAACTTGCTAATCACTGTGCAGCTGATCTCATTAAAAGATCTAGTAAGGCAAAGAAAAGGCTTAATCTGTCCTCTTTGTATATTGTTAAGGTAGGCGGAGAAGCAGTGGGAGACTGTGAAATAAGGCCATTATTTTTATATTTTTTAATCTACTTTTAAATTCCTTTTAACTCTTGTTTGTTGCTGTTAAAGCTGAACACATTTTTTTATTTTATTTTTTTGCAAAGGACACAAGACACAACATTTTTCATGCACTGAAGAGCATTTTTTTATATTGTATTTCACCTTTCTATATAACTCACCAGTTTTATGTCTTCTTTTTAAAGCACTTTGTAACTTCTTTAGAAAAATGCCATACAAATGAAATGATTGTTATTTACAGTGACGCTTTACGCATTTTCACGTTTGCTGCATTAAACCATACATTGTACATGAAAAAAACCGGATTGCCATTGTTCTGATGCTGGTCAGAACAGCTAAACATAATGCTCCTTTCATAAGTCCGGTCTCCCATGTGATGTTCTCTCACACCCAAGTCTCACACAGTCTATAATGGAGAGAGAGAGAGAGAGAGAGAGACAGAGACAGAGGGGTGGGGGGTCTCTTTAGTCTCATGCTTCAGTAGTAATTTGTCAGTGGGCCTGAATGGGCTCCTTCATCAGTGAGTGGAGACAGCAACAAGCAATCTGTATGCGTGTGTGTGTGAGTGTGTACACTAGTGGGGGTCCAGTCTCAGACTGGAGTTTTCTCTAAGCCTCTTGTAGCCCAGATCGCTCGTGTATGGGCCCACCATAGGCAGTTCCCCAACAGCCAATCAGGCTGCACAGAGCCCATTACTTCACTCTCTGATGGCGGCCGTGTGGACCAGCATCCACCCAAAAAAATGTTAATTTGAAGAGAGCAGGACAAAAAATAAAAAAGGGGCCATTCTGTAAATAAAGCTTTCACTTTTACAACTTAGAAATATTCCTGGGGGATTCTTGGGAATTGTTGTGATTTCAAAATTAAATACACACAATTTGGAACACCCAAATTAGGAAGAACTATTTCCATATTGGACAAACCAAGCGAACACAAGAAATATCCAAGTCTAATAGCCGTGAAATTCACTGAGCACATTCATGCTCCCCAGAAGATGAACCGTTTCAGTTTCCGACACTCGGTGCGCTTTCCTGCACCACCTTTCTGGACACAAACTCCACACACAATATTTTATAATCTAATTGTCAGCTTGCTGAGCAAATTCACGCTTTATCCCAGAGGATAGAATCGTTTTCATTTTGCGATGCCATGACCTTTCCTCCAGTGCCATTCGCGGGAAAACTTGTATTCTTTAATCTTGAAGAATGGCAAAATCACGTATGTTTGCTTCATCAAACACTGTCATGAAATTAAAAACTAACACAATCGCATCTCTTAAGGTATGATATCCTTTGCTTGTATTTGAAATCTCTGCTTTTTTAATGCAATTTATCCATGTTATGCCACAGCAGGCACACAGGATGTTTTCCTAAATTTGTGAAGAAGGGCACATTGTCCTTCAAGACCCGAATTCCTCCTGATGGTCAGCACCATCGGTGTGGGAATGGGTGACTGGGTTGTCAAGCGCTTTGGATAAAAGCGCTATCTCAATGAAGCCATAGCTGCAGCCAGAGTTACACCTATGACAAAACTCAAAAATCTGGAAAACGACAAGGTTTCAATTATTTCCAGGTTTTATTTGTTAACTCAAAACCAAACAGACACATAGAGAGCTAAACAGCCAAACACTGAAAGATACGTGACTTACTTAACAACCATTTCTAGAGAGCTGCTGTCTAGGAAGGTAAAAATTGGTTGTGTCTGAACAGTACGAGTGTGTGTGTGTGTGTGTGTGTGTGTGTGTGTGCGCGCGTACATGCCTGTGCTTTCAGTGTGAAACAGTTGGAAGGAGGCCAGCTATTGACATCTCGGCTGCACGGTTGAGTCTCCAGTTCCAATTAAAATTTCACCCAGAAACGGGAGTTGTACGTTTCCCACTGGAGTAAAGCTATTGTACAAGAACACAATGCACTGATTATTGTGGTGGTAATGAATTTATGAATGGGCACAAAAGATGGCGGCCACTGGGGAAACAAAAGTGTCTCATTATACTAGAGTATTTTGGAATTTGCCTTTGCGTGTGTGACAGGGTGTTACGAAACAATGTGGGAGAGGTGAAACGTAAAAGTGGCTAAAACATGGGGCACTGGGAAACCTGGTTTTAACTTTTTTTGTTTATTTCCTGCTGTGCAATGGGCCAAATGTTTCTGGATGCATTGTACACTACCAGGGCTGGAAAAATTGTTGAATCAAATAAATCTTGGCCTTGGAAATAGCACATTTGTACTATTTGAATTGTAATGTAGGCTAATGTATTCTACCTTCCACCTTTCAAACTTGAAACCTAAAGATACCCGGCCCTGTGCGTTGCAGTTTCTGATGTGAGGATGTTCCTGCTTGTCCCTTGCGAGCGTGTTCAGGTTCCCTGGTCTGGGGGAGCAGGTTTGACGCACCTGCAGCTGCTTTGCCCACCCGTCATGATGCCCTCCTACGAGGCCGGTGGCTTTAGGAGTAAAAAGGTGGACGGCGGCAAAGTCCCTTAATTGTTACAGAGTCCAAAAATAAAGCAAACAATTTACCTTTGCAGGATTGTCTCTGGTGGAACTCAACGGCCCCACCTACACCTGCTACTAACGTGACCTGTGTGTTGATCTCTTATCTGGATCCATGTGTCTTTGCATTTACACCTGGTCTTAACATGCGTTTTGTTTCCTTATCCAGAAACAGATTGCATATTAATGTCAGGTGTAAGGGGGGTACATTTCAAAGGTGTATTATAACGAGTCAGATGCGTCTCCTTGTGCGTGGCGTTAGTGCTGTTGCTCCAATCTGCTCCTACACTTGCCATCATAATATTTCTTATCCAAATTTAGCCCCATTTTAACCTACGAGCCCTGCTTACTGGTACTGCATCACTGTTGCACTGTGTAAACACGTCTGATGTGGATCGTGACAACATTTCAAATCCCAAATAACTAACCTTTTAAGGCAAACATTGCTACTTAACCTTAGTTGATGACATGAATTAAGCTGTAAGGGACACATGTATCTTTTTTGTGGCTCTCCTGGACAGGCCTCTCTGTAAAAAGAAAAGTTATTTATAGCAAAGAGAGTTTTACCTGGCAAGGAACTGTCCCTTTAATGCTTAATCTCTCTTGTTCTTTCCTAAATCCATCCTTCGCTCTATCCAAGACTCACACAGGATCGTCCAGCCCCCCCCCCCCCCTCTCTGGTTGCAGGGTCAGTGAGTTTGCCCTCAGAGAGGTTTGGACAGGAAGAGAGGGGTAGAGGGGTGTGGCATGTAGACCAGTGTCTTTGATCACTATGGGGGTTACAACCCCCTTTATTCCACCTGATCAGCGCTGTACTGACCTTGTGGTCCCCCCCCCCAGCGGAGAAACAACTGGATAGGGGCTCAGTGGAGGTGCACGGGGGCAAAGTTTTGCAGAAATTCCATGTCCTTCCCAACTTTTCCCCTCACCTATTAATTCCTCTTGTCATCGAAATTCCATGTTGAAATTGTTTAAATTCCCCCATTATCGTAACATGTTCTCTGGCACAGTTGCCACCTAAGTGGCAACCCATACATAAATACAGACACATCAGCATTAAATAGAAAGCATTATCAAACTCAGTATTTAAGTCAGTGTAGCCAGACGACGTTTACGCAAAACCTGAAGAGAAAATAAACATTAAAGACGTATTTGAAAAGCTAAGAGCTTCCATCTCCCATTGTCAACCTTTGTATCGCTGCAAACTGCCTACAGATTTACCAGAGAGCTACTGTAAGTTGTCCCTCTTATGTTTACCAACTCTTTACCTCAAAACATTTCAAAACGTTGCTCTATGAATGTACAGGGGCGAGGAAATGTGTTTAAAAGCAACCTCGCTGCAGTTTGAAGACAACAAGTTGACCCAATTTGCAAAACGCAATAATCGGACCGAACGCCGCGCAGCCACAGCATTCGGGAGAAAGCGCAGGCGGCGTTTGACAAGTTGGTGCGTCGGCTGCGTCAATGCTGCCATCTGCTGTTCCTCCAGTGGTGGTGCCTGGTTCTGAGCTTTGTGGATCACACAGGATGCGCTGCTGCTGTGGCTTTGAGAGCTGACGGCCCACGGAGAATGACGTCAGACGTATGAACGGGAATGTTTAACACAGCCATGACTACGAAACATAACATTCTGACGGGGAAAGTGTTAAAAAAAACACAAAAAACCCAACTATTTGTTTGTCCACGCACAGCAATAAAAAGCAATTTCACAACAAACGTGCAGCATGCATTTTTAACTGAAGCCTTGCTCTTACTTGGCACATGATGATTTACTGACAAAAAAAATGAACAATTCATTGTGCAGTTAAACCTTCTGGTGAGATTCACAAACGCAAAATATTTGAACCATGCATGCATTCCAGTGGGTGGAAGTAAATAAGTAAATGTACTCAGGTACAGTACTTCAGTGAAATGCGACTTTTATTTAAGTAAAGGATCTACCAGTTTTGGGATATTAAGTCAAATATTAAAGATGTATCATGAGTAACACTTTAGAATACAGTTCACATATAACTGTGTAGTTATGCTTTGATTACCTTACACTTATACAATATTAATTATGTGCAAAGGAGAAACAATCAGCGAGCAAACAATTTCAGACTCTTATACATACTTCTTCTTTTCCTTTCGGCTGCTCCCTTTCAGGGGTCGCCACAGCGAATTATGCGCCTCCATCTAACCCTGTCCTCTGCGTCCTCTCACCAATTAACTTCATGTCCTCTCTCACTACATCCATAAATCTCCTCTTTGGTCTTCCTCTAGACCTCCTGCCTGGCAGCTCCAACCTCAGCATCCTTCTACCAATATATTCACAGTCTCTCCTCTGAACGTGTCCAAACCACCTCAGTCTGGCCTCTCTGGCTTTATCTCCGAGACATCTAACATGAGCTGTCCCTCTGATGTACTCGTTCCTGATCCTGTCCATCCTCGTCACTCCCAAAGAGAACCTCAACATCTTAAGCTCTGCCACCTCCAGCTCTGCCTCTTGTCTTTTCTTCAGTGCCACTGTCTCTAAGCTGTACAACATCGCTGCTCTCACCACCGTCTTGAACACCTTTCCTTTCATTCTTGCTGATACTCTTTTATCACACAACACACCTGACACTTTTCTCCACCCGTTCCAACCTGCTTGCACTCGCCTCTTCACCTCTTTTCCACAGTCTCCATTGCTCTGAACCGTTGACCCTAAGTACTTAAAGTCCTGCACCTTCTTCACCTCTGCTCCCTGTAACCTCACCGTTCCACCTGGGTCCCTCTCATTGACACACATGTATTCTGTCTTACTGCGGCTAAGCTTCATTCCTCTGTTTTCCAGAGCAGACCTCCATCTCTCTAGATTCTCCACCTGCTCCCTGCTCTCACTGCAAATCACAATGTCATCTGCAAACATCATAGTCCATGGAGATTCCTGTCTAACCTCATCTGTCAGCCTGTCCATCACCAGAGCAAACAAGAAGGGGCTCAGAGCCGATCCTTGATGCAGACCCACCTCCACCTTGAACTCCTCTGTCACCCCTACAGCACACCTCACCGCATTTTGTGAATGTAATGGCACTCGGCTTGTGGTGCTCAAAGTGCCAGAAAAGCACATTTGAAAAACCCAACAGCAATGTCTCTTTCCAGAAATCATGGCCGGGTTACTCCAGATGATCCGCAGACCTGGCTGTGAGCAGTTTCACGTAGGAGCGATCGCTAAGTAGGTAAGTAAGTGACATTTCATTTATGTAGCACCTTTCCAAACCTGGGTTCTGGTGCTTTACAACAGGGTGAAAGGTTAAAAGAAAAGAAACCACACACAGAACAGAAGAGAGTACATGACTCAAGCACACACACAAAAAAAAAAAAACCACTTAGAAAAGAGATGGGTCTTCAGCTGTGACTTAAAGCATCCAAGGGAGTTTTGCGACCTGACTCGCAGGAGGAGACCGTTCCACAGCCCTGGGACCCAGGACAGCGAGCGGACAGTCCCCAGCTCACAACAAACCTGTGGATTATCTTGAGTAACCAGGTCATGATTTCTGGAAAGGGACATGTTGAGTTTTTCAAATGTATTCTTTTTGGCGCTTTGAGCACCACGAGCCCAGCGCCATATAGTCCCCATTATATATATAAAAAAAAAAAAAAGCAATGATATCTACGGCCCGATACCTCCAAATCTCGGCAACTCACATCTTAACGATCTAGATGGATGAAGAGCACTACAGGTAAGAGGAGAAATACGCATTTTTGATTTTGGGGGTGAACTGTCCCTTTAAGCACGTTGCAGTTATGCCACATTGACCAGCAGAGGGCGACATGGTGCCTCAGTGTTTGGTTCTGGAGCCTGACAGACAAGGGGTTACGGTTCCGTTTTTGCTTCCTTCTGTGGTGCGTCTGCATGTTCTCACCGTTCTCTTTTGTTTCGTCCAGTCAGGTGGGTTGGAATTTAATCAAAATGATCTTTCTATGAGCAGTGAATGAGTGCTTGCCTGTGGAACATAAGAAGGTGGGTCCCTTCACCCTCTTCATTTCAGCCATCGGCTGCCGGCACAGGCCCCAGCACATTTATTGAGATATAAAATATAATCAAAAAATTAAAAAAAAAAAAACCTCACTCCTTCCACCCATACTTTCTAAAGCAAATACATTCATTCTTTTTCTTTTTATAAAAGATCAATATTATTGTCTTAA